>WNWK01023854.1:0-30513 GCA_009830355.1 Cherax destructor | reverse complement strand
GTAGGAATTGTTTATATATATTTTGTTTTTTAATTTATCTAATGTGTGTTTCTTATGTTCTGATATTTATGATCAAATAGTGTGTAAATTGTAGTACGTGTGTTCCTATTGGATAATTTGATGTTCATGGATATGTATTATTTGCAGTGCATTTACCCTGTTTCAATAAAAAAAAAAATATTAGGATGCCTCAAATACCACCTTCACAGAGCAGGATGACATCGGCATATATCACTAGATTCGAGAACACGCCACACTCTGTGAGTGGCCCCCAGATTCTTTGACCCGGCAAGGATTACTTTATCAGGTACAGTTTTAAACGTATTTCCACCTTACCAACGACGTAATCACTGATTATCCTCTACTTAAGAAAGCTATCTTACAGGCTTTCAAGAAAAACCACCCATCATTACAGGTCTGAGCGGCACATAAAATATCCCCCAATCAAATTTAGCGTATCTGACAACCCTTTATAATAATAATAATAATAATAATAATAATAAAATATCTTTATTTACTAAAGCATGTACATGGTATACAGTCCATGAATCAGTGACATACTACTATATAGAAAGTCCCTTGTTATGCTGAGATTTCGGGCAGATTAGGCCAGTGTCCCGGATGCGACTCACACCAGTCGACTAACACCCAGCTACCCATTTTACTGATGGGTGAACAAGACAACGGGTTTAAAAGAAACACGCCCATTTTCTGCCCTGGCTGGGAATCGAACCCAGGCCCTCGCCGTGTGAAGCCGGTAAGCCGAATGCGACTTTAATTCATTACGCGACCTGATGGAAGAGCCCAAATTTCTTCTTCGGAACCTGATTACTTTTTATTAAAGAACGCGACGTTCACACTGTTTGAAATGGCACGCTGAGATATATGCCAGGCCCCATAATAACTACCCTAAAGAGGTAGTGGATATAAATCTGTTGTACCTAAACAATCGAGTTATCCAAACCATTTTCTAAGAAATTTATTAAAATGTTACAACTGTAACGAATTGGGACACAGACGTCCAGACTTTCCCAAGAAAAAGGTGAGAATATTGGAAAGGTTTCACCGAAGCTATTTAACGCCCCTTTTTAGCGAAGGTACTGTTAATAATTAATGTTTCAATTCTTAGAGATACTGGCAGTTCTTGATTTTATTGAGAAACTCTTTCCAACTTAGATTCAACTCGTTATAAAAGTACTAAATTAACTGGCTATTTAGGAAGAAGTGATGTGTTTCCTACTTGATGTTTAAACTGCAAATGGTTTACGGGTTGGGTAGAGGCAGTGGTGGCCCCAAAACTTCATGTTCTGTTTTGGTGGGAACATAGGGCTACCTTCCCATCTGAATTAGACTTTTGGTTTTCAAATATTGGAAAGATGCTAAATTTTTGTTTCTTCACTGCATTCCCGAAGGATTCAACAGGATTACTCTATGCTAAGTTCTGATAATCAGAGAGGCAGTCATCTAAACCAATCTGCACAGAAACGATGAAATACCACAGAGACTGAAACTTTTGACACCCAGCCTCGGGAGTGCGGGTGGTTGGTGGAGCCCCTGGTGCAGGTTGCCTTCTGTGTTTGACCATGGCGGATGGGTACAGACGACGTGTTAATACGATTGGGGGAGATTCCAGGAGCAGTCTATTCGCCAATGCAGATATCGTCTTACCAGCTAAATACGAGATACTTTTGGGAGTGGAGCACTCTGGTCACGGGAAGCCTTAAACAAAACGACTGTTCATCAAATTTGCATGTTCACGGCTCAGGAGTGGTTGATAATTTCAAGATCAGCGACTTCAGGTGAAAGGATTGAGGTATGTGTCCGGGATGTCCTGCATTATTTAAGTGGATGCGGAATGTCCCTTTTGAGGCAGGAGAATGCGAAAGCAAGAGTTGCAGAAGTATGGTGGTGCAAAAGTTACGATTGGCAGATGGTCGCTGGGTTATATACTGGCACCTCGGGAACATATTCTGAAAAAGATGTCATTGTTCACCAATTCCCTCATATATCCTAATGCAAGATTTCGTCGCAGGTATACGTAACATATGTGGGTCAGGTCCGGACATGTCGGTTGTGTGGTGGACCGGGACATGTTGCTGTGGACTGTGTGAGCAGCAGATCAGGGGACAGAAAGAAGCAGAGTATGCAGCATCGTGCGGAGGAGCAGGAGGGGATGCAGAATGTTGGTGATGAGGGCGATGTGGTTATAGGAGCGCAGGAGGGCGTGGTGCGACGTGCTTGGAGTGAAGAGGTTGATCGAGAGGAGGAGGCACGCGAGGTTCAGGAGCAGCGTCTGCAGGTGGATATGGAAGGAGCGCAGGAGATTACAGTGTGTACGGAGGAGAAGGTGTGTCAGGTGGAGTCGGGCCTGTTGGAGGATTTAAATACATTTTTGGAAGGTGATACATCACTCCTGTCGGACCGACGGGGTGAGACTCTCGGGGAGCAAGAAGGAGACTCCATAGCAGGTGAGGCGGTGGAGTGTCAGCCGCCAGTGCTTGAGGTGCAAGGCATGGGACTCAGTAGAGAGATCTCGGTGGTGGAGGTGGAGGTGCATAGGGAGGAGGAGGAGGAGGAGGAGATGGAGGTATTAGGTGATAAAGGGGGGGCTAGGAAGCGGGCAGGGGAGGATTCAGATGATGAGGTTTTGACAGCAGGGCAGAGGATTGGCAAGAAGTTGTGGTCAGAGGTGGCTCACGGAAAAGGGGCATAAAGGAAGGATGATGGTTTTGGAAAAATGATGAAGAATGAGGGAAAGTTAAGAGATGGGAGGCCATATGTCAAGAGTGAAATAAGATCAGCGAAGCAGAAGGGAAAACCAACCGCGTATTATTCAGGTGTTTAACGTTCAATGTTAATGGCCTCAGGAATGAGGCCAAACGAGATTGGGTAGCAGTGTCATTGTTGAGATGGGATGTAGATGTGATATTTATCCAGGAACATAATTATAGAAGGGGTAGGGAGTTGGTCCTCAAGGGTTATAAGGTTATGCTAGTGATGCAGGAGCTCTAAAAGGTGGGGTTCTGTGGAATCAGGGAGGGTAGCCCTTTTATCCAGATTTAGAGTGTGAGGGTAGATGGGGTGTGGGAGGGTTGCAGGTTAGGTTTAGTAGGGGTGTACATACTGCGGTAACGAATAGGAGGGTTAAGAATGATTTTGTTAATACTGATTTGACGTATAGTTTGAGGGGTTTAGCAAAATGTGGTGATAGTGGGGATTGGAATAGTGGATAAGGATTATGGACGTGGAGCCGAGAGGAGGGAGTGTTTAGAATCCCTTAGGAATGTTTTGGGGGCAGCGGGTCTGGTGATGGGTAGGTAGAGGGAGGGTATGGCAATTCACGTATTTCGGCATAATTATGCGTCGAGGTTGGATAGGATCTACACGTCTCGGGTAGTGGAAATTAAGAGAGTGCAGTATGGATTTTGGGTTTTCGACCACCGAGGTGTATTGTTTGAAGGGGTATGGGGGAGGGGTAGTTTGTGTTTTTAAAGGTTTTTTTAAGCTGAATATAGCTTTGCTGGGTAGAGAGGGGGGGGAGGAGTTTTTTCAGGGGTGGTGGGGGTCTTTGTGGGGGGAGGGGAGGAGGATGCAAGGAAGTGTGGTGAAATGGTGGAATGAGGTAGGTAAGGAAGAAAAATAAAAAAGTTTATGGGAGGGTAGGGAGGGAGGATGTGAGGATGAGGTTTGGTTATCAGAGGTACCTGGAGGGGGTAGAAGGGTAGTTAGGAGGGCTTGGGATGGTAGGCATGAAGGTGAAGTTCAGGAATTACGAGATAAGTTGAAGGAAATACAGTTAGAACGGTTTCAGGCATTAAGGGTGAGGAGTGGAATGGAGGATGTATTGTGGGGGAATAAGGTGTTGCGGGTGGTCCTGAGGCATTTTCAGTCGAGGAGGAAACGGATGTTGATAGAGTCGTTGGGGTGTGATAAGGAGGGGGAGGGTATCAGGAGGGTAGTATACTACGGACGATGGAAGGTAGGTGGGTATGCGGAAGTTTGGTTCAGAGAAAATTCGCGGCTCAGGAGGGTTCATTGGAGGTGAAACAGGGGATATTGAGGGAATTCATAGTTTTATTGGGGTTGGGAGAAACATGTTTGAGGCGAGGATTACGGAAGAGGAGGTATGGGAGGCGGTGAAATGTTTAAATTTGGGGAAATCTCCAGGAATCGATGGGTTACCAGGAGATTTTTATGTTTCGCATTGGCAGGTTTTGAAGGACGTTTTAGTTCGGCTCATGAATGAATTAAGAAGGGGTGAACAAAATGGGGAGTCGATGGAACAGGGGTTATGGTGTTGGTGCAGAAGTCAGGGGCAAAGGTGGGCCTACAGGATTATCGCAGCATAGCTTTAATGACAACAGATTATAAAATCTTCGCGAAGGTATTGGCAAATAGGATAAAGTCGGGGCTAAAGAGTTGTTTGCATAGGGGTCAACTGGGGTGCCGGGAAAAGATGGAACGGGCATAGGCAGATTAGGCAATTTTAGAGGAGTCGCAAAAGGGAGGGTCTTGGGAATAGATTGGCAAAGTGCATATGATAGGGTAGATAGGGTTATGTTAAGGAAATCATATTAAGGCAGGGGTTTGGGTCGGCAGTGGTGGACTGGGTTAGGACTTTGTATGATGGGGCTTTGATGAAAGTTCAAAAAATGGGAGGTTGAGTAATGGGGTTGGTATGCATAGAGGATTACGGCAAGGTTGTCCACTCTCTCAGATTCTGTTTGCTTTGCTACAGGATCCTTTCTATAGATTGGTAGAGGAACAGTTAAGGGATAGAGTAGAAAGGGTGGGGGAGGTAGATTGCATTCTGGGGTATGTAGATGATACAACGATTTTGGTTACTGAGGAGGGGCAGTTGGAAGGAGGAATAAGTTAGTGGAATATTTTGGGAAGCAACAGGGATGAAGGTGAATAGGGAAAAATCGAAATTGTTGGAGGTAGGGGAATGGGTGGGGGACGTTGGGAGTAAGAGAGGGTTGGACTTGCGTGAATAACATAACTATTTGTGGCATTACGTTTTGTGCAGATGCGGTGGAGGCACGTAGGGTAAACTCGCAGATTGTGGTGGATAGGGCGTTAGCTAGAATGAATGGTTGGGGAGTGGGGGAGGCCACTTTATTACAGAGGGCAGTGGTTGTGAATACCTTGGTATATCCTAAGTTATGGTTCAGGGCTGTGGTGTATCCATTAGTAGAGGTAGATGTGAAGCGTTTGTTGAAAAGGGTGTTGGATTTTGTGTGGGGACAGGGAAGACATTGGCTGTGTAGAGAGATAGTAGAATTAGGGTCCGTAGGGGTGGGGTAGGATTGGTGCCTTTACGGAATAGGTTAAAAGTGTGTTTGTAAGGAATGAATACCTGACAAGGGGAGGGGAATGAGGGAAGCGGGTGGGTTTAGTTATGAGAGAGGTACGAAGGTGGTGGGTTGGAGGGGATGTTTTGCATTGTGAGGCGATGCTGAGAGCGATGTTAATAATGACAGATCCACATAGGTGTAAGGTGCGAAGGTTAGATCGGATTGGTATGGGTGGTGGGGAGGTGAGGGGTTATGAGGCTTGGCCTCTGTATAATTGGGATTTCATTTGGAAGTGGTTTGGGAAATTAAGGGTACACCCAAAGGTAAGGGATACGAGTTATCGCTTTTATCAGGGCATTTTGGCATCCAGGGAACAGTTACATGTGATGGGGTTGGTTGGGGATGGGATATGTGCCACATGTGGTGGCTTGGAAACAGCATATCATGTAGTGTACTTTTGCGAGGGTTTGTGTTCAGTGAGGGATTGGTTGGGGAAGGTATTGATGTTAGTAGGAGGAGGGAGAATGTCTCCCTTAAGGGCCTTGTGTTTAGATTTGGGTGGTGTGGAGTCAGTTATACGCAGGGGGATTTCGTACATGATTTTAGATTTCATTTTCATTTCATGGGCAGTTAGGGATTTGCATGGGTACTGTCGGGTCAGCGCTTTGGGAGCAGGTATGTATAGGACCAAGTGTAGGAATAGGGAGGTGTATGGTAGGGATTGGGAGAGGTCCTTTGTGAAGGAATATAAGGACATGTCAATAGGGAGTTTAAGGGAGTTGTAAGGGTAGGGAGGGGGGTAGATCTTAGATGGTGATGTGGGAGGGGGGTTTAGGCTTAAGGGGGTGGGGGTGTTTTAGGTGAAGATTTCCTATGTTATATGATCAGGGGGTTGGGTGTTAGATTGAGTATGGTCAGGTGGGAAGGTAAAGTGTGTGGTTTTCCCTTCTGGCTGGGTGGTAGCCTGGGGATGGATCTGACCTTAATATGAGGTAGGATTGATCAGTCCAAACAACAAAAAATATATATTTTTACTTTATTTTATTAGTTCATTTAGAATGATGGTGGCGAGCAGATATGGGGCTCATGAGGCCTATGACGATCGGGTATGTCACCTGAGATGCACAATACATAGGGTTTATGTGTTGTACCTATGGACGATTTGCTTGAATGATCAAAATATGTTGTATGAAGGTTACAGGCCAAGCTGGAAGTATCTGTAGTTTTTTTTATTTGACTTTCATATATAATGTTATATATATGGTTAGGGTTATGTTTTCAGGTCTTTGTGGGGCCTGGTTTTATAAGCACTGATGAAGCAGTATGGTTTGCCAAAAACACTTATTTGTATGGTGTTTAGTAATCATGATGTTGTGTATGTAGGGATATTATGTATTGTGTACTGTAGGGGAAATACTGGAGGGGTGTATGGGGGGATTTTCAGAACAAGATGTATTCTGTTTCAATATTAGTTTGTGTGGTAATTAATGCCACAGACATTTATGGTATTTTAGGATAATGTAATGATGATTTGGGATTGGTTAGGGGTTTTTGGGGATTTGGAAAGTAGGATATAATTTTGTGTTTTTGTGATATTCTGGCTTCATTAAGTCAAAGATGGGTATCACCTATGTAATTAGCAGTATGGCGTGCAGGTTGTGTAAGGAAAATATTGTATAGTGTCATGAGGCGGACTGGGATTAAGGTATTGATAATGGTATTGTAATATATGTCTGTAAGATTGTGATATATGTATTGATAATAGTTTATGTATCTGTAATGGTTTAAATAAAATATATAAAAAAAAAATCTAAGGTAAAAACCAATCCATCCTTTAGTACTTTCCAAAGGAAAACCTATTGAGCTGTCACACCTAGATTTGGAAGGTCTCCAGAAGACTTGTCCTTCCTTAGAGGAAACCCGAAAGCTAGCCTTAAATAACAATGTGATTAAAAGAGAGAAGTTTAGTTATAAATTTGAGTTCACAAGTAATCTTCTATACAGGACTATAGTGACTGCTGTCAATCCTAATGAGGTGGGAAAAAGTCTATTAGTCATTCCTAGGAATTGTCGTGAGACTATTTTGAAAATTTCTCATGACCTGCCTGTCTGTGGCCATTTCTCACATAGGAAGACCTATGAAAAGATCAAAGACTTGTACTTCTGGCCTGGGATGTCCTCTGATATCTATAAGTACTGTAGATCATGTCACGTATGTCAACTTTCCTCTCAGAAGGGTAGAACTAAGAGGGTTCCCATGGTCAAAATGCCTATTTTTTCAGTTCCATTTGCTAGAGTTGCAGTGGATATAGTTGGTCCCCTCACTCCTCGTTCATCAGGAGGGCATAAGTATATTTTGACTATGATAGACTATGCGTCCAGCTTCCCTGAGGCGGTACCTTTAAAATCCATCACGTCCATAAAAGTAGCTGAAGCTTTACTGTGTATTTTTTCACGGGTCGGTATTCCTCCAGAAATTCTGTCTGATCAAGGAACTCAATTCACGTCAGAAGTAATGGAACAAGTATATCAACTTGTGGGTGTTAAACCACTTTTCACTACACCTTATCATCCAATGTGTAATGGAAGAGTGGAACGTCAACATGCCATCCTTAAGTCTATATTAAAGAAACTCTGTATTCTTAAACCAACTGACTGGCATAGATATCTACCATGTGCTCTCTTTGCAATGCGGGAGATTCCGAGTGACTCTGGGATATTCCCCTTTTGAATTACTTTACGGGAGACAGGCTCGTGGACCACTATATATCCTGAATGAACTATGGTCTAAAGATATTAACCCTGAAGTACAAAACCCTTACCAGTTTCTCCTAGACCTTAGGGAAAGATTGGAAGAAACTGCGGATTTGGTTGTCTAAATTTAACCTTAATGTGTCTATGGAAACTTACAAGACATATTTTGACCATAAGAGCTCCCAACGTAAGTTTAATGTTGGTGATGAGGTACTAGTTCTTTTGCCGGACAAATCCAACAAATTATTAATTACCTGTCGAGGGCCGTATAAGGTAACCAAGGTCTATAATAAGGTAGATTACATCTTGGATGTCAAGGGTAAGGAAAGAATGTACCACGTCAATATTTTAAAACGGTATCACCGTAGGGAAGTTAATATTTGCTTAAACACCTTAGATGAAGACACTTTGTCTTACACCTTAGTTAGCAGTCATGATTCTTACGAATGTAAAATTTGTATTATAGATGACGAGTCTCTCACAGAATCGAAGGAACTACTAGATATCTTAACTGATGATTCTGCCACCCATAACTCAAATGTCAACATCAACAGTGAACTATCGTGTAAACAAAAGTCTCAAGTAAGTGCCATAGTAAATAAGTTTTCAGATGTATTCACAGAAATCCCAGGACTTACCACAACTGTTATACACAAGATTGAATTATCAGCACAGGAACCAGGCAGACGGAAAGTCTATCCTGTCCCTGTTCACTTACGACAAACATTTGATAACGAAGTGGACAAACTCTTAAAGTTAAAGATTATAGAACCTTCTAAATCAGCTTTCTGTTCTCCAGTTGTAATGGTTAAGAAATCAGATAATTCTTACAGACTGGCCCAAGATTTCCGTTATTTAAATACCATTACTAAACGGGATGCTGAACCCATGCCAGTAATTGATCATGACTTGTATAAATTCCATGACTGTAAGTTCTTCTCTGAATTTTTTTTTTTATATTTTATTAAAAAAAACACATTATACATAAGTTGCAATTGTATCAATCTTAACATTATACATACCAAGAACCACACCTCTGAACATAATAAAAATCAGCACATTTCTTTACAATCCACCTCCATTACACCTGAACTAAACAAGCCTATATATGCAACAACACTCATTAATACAAAACAGTACATGAAAATCTAAACCTCCTCCAGGGTAACTTCCTAGATGTACCCTCATAATCCCCCACCCACAACCCACCCAAAGCACCCTACATATTGTACAGCTTTTATATTTTTCCATACCTACACATACCAACACACATGTGTAGTAACAATAACACATAGGACACCAAACGTGCCAGGATTACTCCATTTCTCCATACCAAACCAGAGACAAAAACAGTATACATTACTATAAAGTGCAGATTATTTATCCTGCATTTCTAAATAGATACCTCAAATTAAATTTCAGGCCCTACTGTTACCCCTCCTGTATCCCCCCTTAACTTTGAATATTCAAACAACCTTAGAAACTTAAGACATAACAGGTTATTATGTCTCTCCATGTCTACAACAAAGTACATGTCTAAACTCGACACCGTACATTACATGTCATAAGGGAACCACTAAGTCATTTTTATCACGTGACTAAAGCAAAAAAAAAAATATAACATCATCCTATATACATTGTCATACATAATAACATGACCCAACCGGCCACTGTCTTGACCAACATGACATGTTTACCTTATACAGTTATTACACAAAACAAGGAAAGCCACCTCTATATTTCCCCAAAAAATCCCATTAATCCCTCCCCCCCCGTCAGAAGTCCTTGATCAGTAACACACACACTTTCAAACCATATACTTACAAAATTCTAAAGGTCCATCCTCGGCGCCCCAAAAACCAGGGCATCCAAGTAAGTTCTCCGTCACAATCATTCCCCCCCCCACACACACATATCCGTCCATTCTCTTTCAATATAAGAAAGCACATACGCCCGCACACACCAAAAAATCCCCCCTTCGAGAGTCCAGTCACTTTCAGCTTCACCCTCCTCTCCCTCCCACTCCTCCCACTTCTAAAAGTCTGCCCACTGTCATACTTCTGTAACTGTCAGGAAAAATCTATCCCACCCTGCACCATACAACAACCTATTCCTGCATTTTGTTCTATACATCGAAGCCGCCATAGCCTTTACTCGGACTCCTCCCTGTTCCCCGCAAAATCCATGAAACATACACGTAATCAACTGCCACATACATGAGTGCCCTCCTTACATCCTCATGCACCCCACCAATATCTAAACTCAGCACCCTCAAAGCATTTATTCCTCCTCCCCCATCAGACAGATCACCCTCCCAACCATTCCCTAAGTCTCCCTAAGCTTTCGCAAAATATACAGCATGGTATGCAGTATCCTCCTCACCACACCTATCACAAAATGGCGTCACTGCCAACCCCATTTTATATAGCACTGCCCTTGATGCAACTACCCCATGCAAAAACCTATATACCACCTCTCTCACCCTCGTCTTCAGCCGCAAACCTCGCAACCCACCCCATATTCCCTCCAGTTATATACTGGGAACACTGCCTCCCCTACCACCACATCAGCACCCTCCCCAACCCTCCCCATTGCCCTTGCTGTAACACTCGAGGGTCCCTCACTGCCAAAATACTTCTCAACATATCACCACACTTCAACAAGTCCTTCCCTCCACCACCGTGTCAATTCATTCATAACCCTTTCCACCCTTCTTCCCGGTCCCCCCTTTCCGTAGATAGCAATACTTTACATACATGCCCATAAGATGACTCCTAATGTTTATGAGCCCCAGACCCCCAAACCCCGCCTTGTCATAACAACCTCCTTATTTAACCAATGCTTTCCAAAACCCCACACAAATCTCAAAACCTTTCTTTCCAATTCTAGCACATCCCCACTCAACACAGGAAAACCACCGCCACATACCATAACTTACTATACACTAATGTATTAACCACTACCACCCTTTGCTGTAATGTTAACTCCCGTTCTCCACCCTCCCATCCTCCTTAAAGCTCCCCAACAACCTCCTCAGCATTCACTCTCCGAGCCTCACAGACATCTTCCATAAAAATAACACCACAGATCTTTACCCTCCCTACGACAGTCCATCCAAAACTCTTCCCCATGCCACCCCCCACCCATGAACCCACCTCCAACAGCTTAGACTTAGTAGTATTAATGGCTAAACCCGTCGCCCTGCCAAAAATCTCAAGAATCCGGCCCACGTTTCTTAGACCCTCCTCACCCCGACCAACACAGTTGTGTCATCCACATATCCCACAATGCCAGACCCATGCTCCAGAACCTCTTTTCCCTCCCCTACTCCCACCTCAATCAGGCTGTACAGCGGGTTCTGCAAGCACGCAAAAGGATCTGTGACAAGGGCACCCTGCCGCAAACCCTTCTCCATTCGCACTTCCCTACCCACCAAACCATTTACTTGTACCCTCACACTCGCATCCTTATACAACAACTTAGCCCATTCAACTATCTCATCACCAAAACCTTGCTTTCTCATTATCATCCACAACATTTCTCTGTCAACACTATCATACGCAGCCTTCCAATCTAAAGCCAGCACACCACCCCCCATACTGTTTTCAATGAAGTCCCGTATCCTTGCATGCCCCTGATTCATACTCCGTCCAGGTATACCATATTGCCCAGCCTCAATCACCCTCTCTAAAACCCTCTTCATCCTATTCCCTAGCACCTTAGCAAAATTTTATAGTCAGCACACATCATGGACAAACCCCTATAATCACTAATTGATTTCCCTGCCTCCCTCTTTTTAACTAATACTATAACCCCCGTGCGCTGAGTTGTTCCCAAACACCCAGTCTCTTTCATAAAATTCATTAATCGTACCAGACACTCTCTTATTACACCCCAATGCTCCATATAAAAGTCGTTCGGTATCCCATCCAGACCCGGCGCTTTCCTCAAACTCATGCTTTTCACAGCCAGCCACACCTCTTCTTCACTTATACCCCCTTCCATGTCGGTCCTATCTTCGTCTCCCAACACCTGTCGTATACTATCTACAATGACTCCCTTCTCCTCCTCCACCCACACCCTTTTGCAAGTATTGCTTAAACCTCTGAGCCAAAAATAGACTCATAGCCTCAGTCGATTTCATCTTCTGTCCCCGAACGTATCCTTCCACATCCTCATCTACCTCCAGCCCCATCACCGTCATACCTGTCCTCCTCTGCCGAAATGACCGCAAAACAGTTGTCGAAGGCTTGTCGCCCCACAAGACATCGTCCAAACCCCCACGCAAACGTATCGCATTGAACCGCTCGTTTTGTATCTCTCGCAACTGCCCCTTTATAACTCCCACCTCTTCCACCTGTGTGCTCCTTCCTCTCTCATAACAAAGCTCAAGCAGCCCTCCAAATACTTCTGTAAACCATATTTCCATTGCTTTTCCTCTCTTCCCCTTACCTTATAAAAGTCTCTAATGCCCGGTTTCACATTGCTCCCACCATTTTAGTACATCTTTCTCCAGCTTCCCTTTGTCCCATACTTTCTCCCACCATTCTTCAAAAGCGTCCCTTCCCTCCTCACCCCTCAAAAGCTTCACATTGAGTTTCCAAAACCGGGTACCATTTCACCATTCCCTCCCATCCTACCTCCACCAATACACCCTATGATCTGAAAAGCCCACGTCTACATACCCAATCTCCCCACCGTTACCACCGTGACACATAAACTCTGTCCAAGCGTGCAGCGTATCCCCGTCGGACAAAGGTATGATCCACACCCCACCCACCCCCACCACATCAACCATCCCTGCACTCCCAACACATCCCTCAAAATACTTAAGACACACCCAGCTTCACGGGGTTCGACATCCTTCTTCCTAATTACACAGTTCCAGTCGCCCCCATATCGTAACCTCAGCTAAACCTCCCATGAAATAAACTAAATGATCCCTCACAAAATCCTCCTTAATCCGTTTATTTCTTACAGCTGGCATATATACTCCCATGAAAGTAACCTCACCCCCATACCCCATGAACTCTGACTATCCTCCCTCCTCCTCCTCCCAAGTCAACAACTGAAAGGGACTGGACTCCCTCACTACTACCGCAACCCCTCCCTTGAGGCTTCCCGAGCTACCCGCATACACTTTATACCCTTGCAACAACAAATCTCTACCATACCTGAAATTGTGCTCCTGTAAGAAGCCTATGTCCACCGCATACCGTCGCAAAGTCACCTCAACCCATTTCCTCTTAACCTCGGCCTTCAGACCATTCACGTTAAACGAGATACACTTGAATAAGATAGAGGTGGCTTTCCTTTTGACTTACATACTTTCTGCTTCGTGCTTTTCTGGGCTTCAGTAACCTTACTGTTGTCCTGCACACCCTTTACCTTTTCTGCCCTCTGCCCCCCTTGTCCCGTTTGTGGTGCCTCCACCCATATCTTCTTGCCTGACTTTTGGCCAGGCGTCAGGACTTCATCATCTGACACTACCATGGATCGCTTCCGTGATTCAGAACTAATATCCATGTTTGACCCACTATCCTCCCTGTGCACTGTTACCTGCACCTCCTGTATATCCAAACAGCTGGACTCAGCCCCATCACCCAACACCCCCCCCTCAGCACCCATTAACTTTACTGCAGCCTCACTGGCTTCAAAACTCCCCATCCTGGGAGTATCCAAAAATCCCCAATTCCTCCGGTAATGCAGCATCTTCCAAATCTACAGCACTCCTCTGTACTGCTGTCTCCAGCACCGCTGTGTCCTGCGACACAGTTGGCAAAGTACGACATATCTCCTCCGGGCCTTTCACAATCTCACTCCATGTGCCTTTGGGCGCCACTACCACTTCCTCAACCCGTACAGTAGGCTCCACTTCCGTAACATTCACCACATTCCTTGTACCATATTGCTGTCCCTGCCTCCTGTCACACTCTGCAGCAATATGTCCATAGGAACCACAGAGTCTGCATGTCCGTCTTTGACCTGCGTAGGTCACATAAACTTGAGTTCTAAACTCTTCCAAGACCACAAAAGACGGTATGGCCCGCTTCAGGGTCATCTTGAGGGTAAAGGAACCTTCCGGGAATCCCTCATAGATTCCTTCAGTCCATCGTCCCATCGTTGCATAGTGGATGACTCCATAATCCTTGAAAACATGCCGGATGTCTTGCTCATCCGCTTCGAACGGCAAATTACGAATTTTGACATATGTATAGTGCTTAGAAACATCTTTGAGTTTCACTTCCAAGGTAGCATTGATAGGCATGCATACTTCCTCATATTTCTCCACCAACCTCTCATAAACGCCGGTGGACGACAGTTTCACGAAGATTCTTGTACTCCCATTGAGCGCAATCCCATAGATGTCCTCATTATCTAATCCATAAACGTCTCGTAGAACGGTGGGCAAGATAACAGCTGCCGTCGAAGGGTACACAGCCCCTTTTACCAACTCAACACATACAGTGTTTATCCTCCGTCTGAACGCCGTCGCCATTTTGTAGTGAAAATATCCAAGGTCTCTGTTGTCACCACCAGAGGCCAGCACCAGACAACCTGCTGCGGCGAGAGCTGGGCGACGAATGATGCCTTCTCTGAATTAGATATCTCACAAGCATACCATCAGGTGTCTTTACACCCAGACTCTAAACCCTACACTGCTTTCCCCACTCATAGAGGACTAATGCAATATCGCACAATGCCTTTTGGTTTGGTTACCGCGCATGCCACTTATATTAGGCTTATGAGAATAGTCCTCTCTGACTTAAATAATGTTTCGGTGTATTTTGATAACATTTACATCATGACGCATGTCTGGGAAGATCATCTTTCAACACTGTCGCTTGTTTTAAAGAGACTAAGAGCTCATGGCCTTACAGTCAAACCAGAAAAGTGTTTTCTTGGTTTCTTCAAAATCCAATACTTGGGGTTCATTATTTCAGACAATTCTTTATCGCCTATTCCTAACAAAACTAAAGTTGTTCTTGAATCCACTTTTCCTAGTACAAAAAAAGTTGCTAAGAAGTTTCCTTGGATCTGTAAACTTCTACAGAAGTTTTGTCCCAAACGTAAGTGGTCTGACTTCCATTCTCACAGAGTATTTAAAAAAGAATGTGAAAGAACCACTGGTTTGTTCTGATGAAGCAAAACAAAGCTTCGAATAAATTAAAATAATATTTTCGAACCCTCCTGTCCTAAAATTACCAGATGTTAATGAAGTCTTTTGTCTCAGAACAGATGCTTCTCATTCTGGACTCGGTGCTGTGTTACTGCAGTATTACGATGAGACTCCGTTCCCGGTATCTTGTGCCAGTAAGAAGCTTCTACCACGGGAAGAATGATACTCTACTGTGGAAAAGGAATATTACGCCTTAGTGTGGGGTATAAGTAGGTTCAAATACTACTTGTATGGGAAACAATTCATACTTGAAACTGATCAAAAGCCACTCGTGTATTTAGAAAACTTCAAAGGCACAAATAGCAAACTCTTGAGATGGGCTTTGGCTATTCAGGCCTACAAGTTTAAGGTTATTTATATCTCGGGCTCTGAAAACCACTTTTCAGATTGGCTGAGCCGAGGTTGTACATAGTACTTTTCCCTCTGTTTAACTTATTACCTTCGACCATAAATTTTGGAAAGGGGGTATTGTGAGGGAAAAGTAGTCTAATTATATGTTAAGGTTGTTAGTCAGCCACCGATCATTCACGGGTTCAGCTGGTGCTTCCCTCTAGTGGGCCGAGGCAGAAATCCCCCCTTTTCTGGTGGTAGTTACCTTACCTGGTGAACAGCGAAACTGTGGAGTCACTACACCTCCACACTTCTCCTGATCAGGTAAGGTGCTCTATCAGGTGTATATTTTGTTTGTGGTTGATTTATGGTTACCAGTAATTTCTTCCATCTTAAAGTGAACATGCTATCCTTTTTCTTTCTTACGTGTTATGTTTGCTTACTTGTGGTAACCATTATTTATTTCTCTTTATCAGCTCTGCTGCTGGCCTGGTCAGCTGGTACAGACGCCCGTTTTGAAGGAGCTAGATGTACGTCTCTCTGACTTGGTTTTGTCTACTCTTCCGCTTCTAAGTCTTACGTACCTCGACCAAGTGACATACGAGAATTCTTAACAACTGCCCAGGATAACCTTCCAACATCTCGTCTACACCAGAGACTCATCCTGGGCTTTATATTCTCCTATCAATACCACGGATTACGTTATTAATGCAGCTCCTCATAGAACTCAAAGGATGACCCTCCATCAGCGAGTGAGAAGATATATACATAAGGATGATTTTCAACGACCCAAGATCTTGAGTGAACTTCCAGAGGAACCAGATGATTGGGTAACTCCAGAACCTTTCTCTGTCTACTGATATTACTTCTAACCCAAGTTCTGGTGATTCCTGGTTTTACTTCACAGCTATTACATCCATTTACGTAACAGTGCCAATAATACAAATGTTGGACACCACCTTTGCAAAGCACGCCGGCCAGCATCTCTAGATAGCAGTTTCTATAACCATCACTCGCCTTGCTATCGTCCTTTAATTTACGTCCAGCAATTTAAAAAAAAAAAAAAAAAAAAAAAAAAAAAAATGCACTTAGTATATACCCTTTGCCGATACAGAGTCATGCAACTATAACTCTGTTATACCTGTGTGAAACTGTTGGGCAAATGTTATGCCCCCTATGATATATTACCTTGATATACCACTTAACACATATATTATGCACCAAAGTGGTTGGGCCACTTACCTTTTTTATCCTTCCTCCACACACACCCCCTATTTTTCCCAACTTCCATCCTTACCTATCCTTCTTCCTTCCCCATCTTACCAAAGCTCTGGTCAAAATGATGATGATATTCTCCTACTCTCCATCCTGCCAGAACCACAACAGCCTATTTTTTTTATATATTTTATTAAAAAAACTTAAAATTCTTTCCTTATTTCCTACCCAAGAGTCTTTATTTTTTTTATTAATTTTTCCATTATATTTTGTTCAGGTGGAAGGCGTTCCCCTGACATCAACACTCTCTCGAACATTGAGCACAGTAGTGTAAATGATACATCCTACCTAATAAAATAGCTAAGTCAAATAATAATATAAAGCAGATATAAAAGATTTAGCTATTATCGAAAATATCAGCAATATAAAATTATAAGAAATGAAATACATATAATACATCATATCAACATGTATATACATTGTGGCCCAATTCTGGGGTCGCAATATCGGACAAATGCAACCAGGGCCTTCAACAAATTCAAGGTTTCCGATTACGGGTTTGAGAGGCATCTGGAGGGCATCCCCCACCTCCAGCTCCGCTGCTAGTTCATTCTCCGGAACAAGGTTTTGGTCATTCCTCGGGACGAGGATTCTTGTGAGGCATTAAAGGGGCTGGTTGTGACACATCCCAGTATGGTGGAACTGATTGCTTGGGAGAAGGTATACAAGGGGGTGCTCTTACACGTCCCTGTGCCCCTTCCATTGGACCCCATTTTGGAACTGCCCAATATTGTCAAGGCAGAGCGACTCTCTGCCAAGGTGAACAAGGTACCCACCCGACAGGTGCTGATACACCACAAAGGCCCACGCACCTTGACCTTGGGGTCTGGGAAAGGTTTAAGACCCGGCCGTACCTGACAGGCCCACTGCAGTGCTTTAACTGTTGGGTTCAATCACATCGCAGCCACCTGCCAGCAAGGGAAGAGGTGTGGAGTGTGCAGCAAAGCACACGACTTGAAGGACTGCATTGCACTCCTCAACCTCTTTAAGGGGGGCTCCTTGTCGTGGTAAAGAGGCTATCGGTCTGAGGAATTGGACCTCTTGGTCTTCTTCCTCAGACCGAACCTAATTACCCCCCAATCCCCCCTCCCTTTTCCCATCCTCCCTTTTCCCTTTCCTCCTCCTCCTCCCTCCCTTATTTCCTTCCCAGTTTTACCCTGGGAGCTTCTCTCCTCAGGCATTCTAGTTCCTAGGTAGGGGGAAGGGTATCATAGTCCATCCCATTCCGTTGAGGTCCTTGGCGGTGGTGTAGTTTGCCGTGGAATCTGGATCGCCTGGGGATGCGGGGGGTGGCTTTGGGTATCTTTCGGGTGACGGGTGTATCTCTGGAGGCCACCTTTCGGATTCCGGGGGTGGTGGCCGAAGGCGGTATGCTTTGTGGCGGATATCCGGCCGCCCTCTCTTTTGTCCGCCGAGATGGCTCGGTGGATGTGAGGTTGCTATCCCGGATTGCTGGTTTACTGGCATGAAGGGTAGGGTATGGCACGGGTTCCATGCAGCATCTGCACTACTTGCGGTGTTGAGGTCCTCTTGGGCACGGAGGGGGATTTGCGCTCCCTTTCATTCCTCCTAGGACCTATTCCTCCACGTTCCCCCCTTTTTTTTTTTTATTTTTATTTTCTTTTCTTTTCTTTTTTTTCTTAAAAATAAAAAGAAAGAAGTAACCTAACCATGGCTGACCCAATCCATGAACCCACTACCCCCGGGCCCCTTCCTGATACCGCACCCAGTACTGACCCTGCCTCGTTAACGGACAACTCTTTGGACACCTCTCATGCCCCTGTACCTCTTGCTGGTGCCGGTTCGTCACCTGCTTCAGGTACCAGGGACCCGACTGGCTCTTTCGATACGTCTGACCTTCGCTCTTCTCCCTCGACGGTGCGGCAATTTTCGAATCGCTCGCCCGTCTCGCATCGGACCACCCCTGGTCCCACACCCAAACGACCAAGACCCACACATGACGATTCGACACTTTCTTCTCGTTCATCTCAGAAACGTCAAGCTCGTCACGCACTTCCCTTAAACTCTGTTTCAAACCACTCAATGGACAAAGTTTTTTACTCTTCGTCCAACTTCTCCTAATACCTATCTTTCAGACCATAGTATTGGTAAGGCTCTGCTACGCCATGTTGGTCAAAACATCTCATTTCACGCTCTCAAGAGCAGCACTCGCATCATCACGGTCCAGAATGCTGGCCAAGCTCGCGATCTTTCTCTTCTTACGACCATTGACAATACACCTGTTACTATTGACAAGCACCATTCCCTCAATTCTTGTTGTGGTTCTGTCATTTTGCCCCACACCATTGTCCAACGGAATTTCCAGACATGTGGTGATGACATTTTCGAGCAGCTTGAGCTCCAAGAACTCCCTATCCTTAAAGTTGACACTTTTGTCCTCCCAGCCAATAAGCGAAGACGTTATCCTTGCAATATAGCTCGTTTAACGTTTGACTGCCGAGAACTGCCACCTTCGGTCTACATTGCAGGTCAACGTTTACAAGTTCGAAAGGTGACCCTACACCGCAGCAGTGTAGAAACTGCTGGCGTTTTGGTCATCCAGCAAAATATTGCAGGTCCATGGCCGAATGCCCAGTCTGTGGTGCTGACGACCATGCCAGTTCTTCTTGTACTCTACTCCCTCTTGCCTTAACTGTCATGAGGCACATCCTTCATATTCTCGCCGTTGTCAGGTTTACCTGAATGAGCGGGAAATCCGTTGTCTCAAAGAGGCGGAAGGCTTCTCCTATGCTATGGCTGTCTCTCATCTTCGCCTTCAAGGGAAACTTCCCGTATTTCTTATTCTCGCATTGCTAAACGTCGCCCCGCTTCTGGGGTCCCAACTTCCACGGCTTCCTCTGTGGTTGCCTCATCCGCAATCACCCCTGTCTCGAATCCTTTTGATATTCTTGGCCCGAGGTCCCTACCTCGGCTTCCCATACTGTCCACACTCCTTCCTCTACTCACTCGCACAATCCTGAGTCTACACGTCCTCGTTCTTCACCTAAACCTCAGCGCCCTCCTTCTCATAAGCCCGGCAAAAATCCCTACTGCCAGGTCCTTCGCCTCTGACTAGTTCTATAACGTGTGTGGAGGTTCATCCTCCTCCTCATACACTACCTTCATCCCCTGCCCCCTCCCAAGCCCTTCGACAGTTTCCTCTTCTATCTCCTCACCTCTACTTTAGTGCAGTCTATAGACTCCCGATCGTTGCTCACTCTTCTTCCATTTCTAATGTAGTCCCACATTCTGCATCTTTGACTTCCGAAACACTGGAAGCTATTGCAGAATATATTACAGAGACTGGACAGATGATGGACACTACTCCACCTGAGGTTCCTCATCTCTCTTCTTCGTCTCAACCCCCTTCCTTCACAACGTCCTCCTCCTTCTCTGATTACAGGTCTTCCGCTGCCTCCACACGTGGACTTTTCTAACCCTAGTCCATAGATTCCTCTCACTTCCACTTATATCTTTCTCTCCATAAATCATGGCTTATTTACAGTGGAATATCCGAGGCCTCAGGGGTAACCGGGTGAGCTTCAGGTGTTGCTCTCTCAGTTTTCCCTGTTGGGGTCTGTTTGCAAGAACCCAAATTACAATCCACTGTTATCAGGCCCTTTTCAGGCTATGATTTGTTATATTCATCGGATCCTTTTTCCGATGGAACCTTTAACGAAAGTGCTCTTCTTATACGCACTGGTGTTCCATACCGTCAGCTCTATGTTCCTTCTTCCTTACATTACACCGCAGCCCGTATCCACTTGAATAAGTGGTATACACTCTGTTCTTTATATCTCTCCCTTCGCGGGCAATGTCTATCCCAGATGTTGATTTTCTGGTTTCTTCCTTACCGCCACCCCTTCTATTACTCGGCGATTTTAACGCACACCATTTTCTCTGGGAGGATCGCACTGTGACTCCCGTGGCATTCAGTTGGAGGCATTTCTTGCTTCTCTTCCCTCCATGTTTTAAATACGGGTACTCCTACCCATTTTGATCCCCGAACTCATTCTTTCTCCTGCATCGATCTTTCCATCTGCTCTTCATCTACTGTCCTTGACTTCACCTGGTCTGTCCTCCCGGACTTACATGACAGCGATCATTTCCCAATCATCCTTAAGTCCCTCTGTTTTCTCCACCTCCTCATTGCCCACGCTGGCAATTTGACCGGGCGAAATGGGACCTTTACGCACATCTTACTGCCTTTCATGAGGTTCCTATCTCGTCCTCCATTGATGAGGTTTTACATCTCTTTTCGTCCTCCATCTTCACAGCGGCTTCACATTCTATTCCCAAACCTCGGGCAAGCATCCTCAGAAGTGCGTGCCTTGGTGGTCTCCTGCTTGTGCTCGGGCAGTGCGTTTGAAACGTGCTGCATGGGGCAGGTATCGATATAACAGAACCACAGAGAGACTCCTTGATTTCAAGCAGAAGAGAGCTATTGCTCGTCGTGTCATACGTGATGCTAAACGCACTTGCTGGCGAGATTACGTTTCTACTGTCACTTCGGCTTCCTCGATGAGTGCAGTCTGGAAGAAAGTGCGGAAATTAAGTGGTAAATTCTCCCCGACCCGGCTCCTGTTCTTCAGGTTGCTGGTGTCGATATAGCACACCCTCTGCCGTTGCCACTGAAATTGGTAACCATCTCGTCCGCATTTCTCAGGGCTCCATCTATGCCCTCGTTCCTTTCTTCTAAGTCTGCCAGCGAGTTAAAGCTCCTTAGATTTTTCTTCTTAGAGAAGAATCCTATAATGTGCCTTTTACCCTTCAAGAACTGGAGGCAACACTCTCTGCTTGCCGATCATCGGCAGCTGGGCCAGACGGCATACATATTCGTATGCTACAGCATTTACATCAGTCTGCTCTTACTGTCCTCTTACGACTCTTTAATCTTATATGGTCGCAAGGAGTTATTCCCAGCTGTGGAAGTCTGCTATTGTTCTCCCTTTTCGAAAACCAGGTGCTACGGGACGTGATCCCTCTCACTACCGTCCCATCGCTCTTACCAGTGCAGTTTGCAGGTAATGGAACGTCTAGTTAATAGACGTTTGATGTGGTATTTAGAGACTCACAATAGTCTCTCCCTAGTCAGTATGGTTTCCGTAAGGGCCGTTCTGCCATTGACCCCTTGCTGCGCTTGGATACGTATATTCGTAATGCCTTTGCGAATAACCATTCGGTTATCGCTATCTTTTCGACCTTGAGAAGGCTTATGATACAACTTGGAGATATAATATCTTGGCCCAGGCCCACTCCTTAGGCCTCCGAGGCAACTTACCATTCTTTCTTAAGGCTTTCTTAACTGACAGACATTTCCGGTCCGGGTTCGTAATGAACTCCCCGGAATTTGTCCAAGCTGAAGGTGTCCCCCAGGGATGTGTTCTGAGCACAACACTTTTTCTGCTTGCTATAAATAATCTGGCATCTGTTCTCCCATCCAATATTTGGTCATCGCTCTATGTGGATGACTTTGCTATAGCTTGTGCAGGTGCTGACTGTCACCTCATTGCAGTTTCCTCCAGCATGCCATCAACCGGGTTTCTGATTGGGCCACCACTCACGGGTTTAAGTTTTCTAGTGGCAAAACTCATCAAATTACGTTCACTAGACGTTCAGTGGTCTCTGATCATCCATTGTACCTATACGGCTCACGTATCCCAGAACGTGATACAGTCAGGTTTCTCGGCCTCCTGTTTGACCGCAGATTGTCCTGGAAACCTCACATTACCTCTCTGAAGGCGACTTGCCATAGCCGGCTGAACCTCCTTAAAACCCTCGCACATCTTTTCATGGGGGCTGATCGTAGAACTCTCCTTCGCCTACATTCAGCCCTAATTCTATCGAAACTCGATTATGGTGACCAGATATATTCGGCAGCCTCTCCTGCCACTCTTTCCAGCCTTAATCCCATCCATCACCAGGGATTACGCTTATGCCTTGGTGCTTTTCGTTCTTCCCCGGTTGAGAGCCTCTATGTAGAAGCGAACATTCCATCCTTGTCCGATCGTCGTGATGCACATTGCATTCGCTATTATGTTCGCTCATGACCTCCGCAATCCTTCCATGTATAGGATTGTCACAGATGTTAGTAGACGCTCGTTATTTGTTCGTCGCCCCTGTTTACTTCGTCCCTTTTCTTCGTCTGCATTCACTCTTGTCTTCCCTTCAGCTTCCGCCTTTATATGTTCATGTGGCTTCACCCTTTCCTCTACCCCTTGGGAAGTTCCTGCTGTCCGTGTCTGTTCTATTCCTCTACCTTGCGCGAAAGCCCAACTGCCTACGGCGGCTTCTCGCTCTTTCTTTCTAGACCATTTCCGTTCTCATTCCCATGCCATCGCAGTATACACCGATGGTTCAAAGTCATCTGACGGCGTCGGATTCGCAGCAGTGTTTCCGGACAGCGTCGTACGAGGGCATCTGTTACCCTCGGCTAGCATATTTACGGCTGAATTGTATGCCATTCTTGTGGCACTTATCCGTATTGCATCTATGCCTGTATCACCATTTGTGGTCGTTTCAGACTCCCTTAGTGCTTTACAGGCTATCCGTAAAATTGATACACCTCACCCCCTAGTTCTTCGTATCCACCTTTGGTTACGCCGTATCTTTAGCAAGCATAAAGATATTGTCTTTTGTTGGGTCCCTGGTCATGTTGACGTACAGGGCAATGAACAGGCAGACACTGCTGCGCGGTCAGCAGTACATGACCTTCCAGTTTCATATAGAGGTGTTCCTTTCACGGACTATTTTGCGGTCATTGCTACCCACCTTCGCACCGTTGGCAACAACGCTGGTCTGACCTGCTGAATAACAAACTTCATTCTATTAAACCGGTTATAGGTTTCTGGCCTTCTTCTTGTCACCAATGTCGAGGTTGGGAGACTACACTCTCCCGTCTTCGCATCGGCCACACTCGTCTTACTCACGGGTATCTCATGGAGAGGCTCCTGCCCCTCTCTGTGAGCATTGTCAGGTTCCAGTGTCTGTTCGACATATCCTGTTGGACTGCCCACTCTATCAACGAGCACGCAGAATTTACCTCCAACGACGTCTTCGCTCTGCGGCCCTTTCTTTACCTTCCCTTCTTGCAGATGGCCCTCCTTTAATCCTGACTCTCTCATTGACTTTTTGACAGAAACTGACTTACTACACAAACTCTGAAGATTATACCTCTAGCACCTCCTCAGTCCCTTCTACCTCGATCTCTTGCTACCCTCCTCCCCTGCACAATCCACCGTCATCTTGCACTCCATACCCTACTAATCGTCCATCTCCCCCTTACAACCCACTCTCCCTGCATCCTACAAACCTGCAGCGCTGTATAACCCTGTGGTTTAGCGCTTCTATTTGATTATAATAATAATATTACCCTGTGTTTAGCGCTTCTATTTGTTATAATATACGTCTGAGTAATTACCTTGGCTCTTCCAGACCATATCCCTAATTACCCCCAATCCCCCTCCCTTTCTCTCCATCTCCCCATCCTCCCTTTTCCTTTCCTCCTCCTCCTCTCATCCCTCCCTTATTTCCTTCCCAGTTTTACCCTGGGAGCTTCTCTCCTCAGGCATTCTAGTTCCTAGGTAGGGGAAGGGTATCGTAGTCCATCCCATTCCGTTGAGGTCCTTGGCGGTGGTGTAGTTTGCCGTGGAATCTGGATCGCCTGGGGATGTCCCGATCCTCTCCGGTCACCCGGGGTGGCTTTGGGTATCTTTCGGGCGACGGGTGTATCTCTGGAGGCCACCTTCGGATTCCGGGGTGGTGGCCGAAGGCGGTATGCTTTGTGGCGGATATCCGGCCGCCTCTCTTTTGTCCGCCGAGATGGCTCGGTGGATGTGAGGTTGCTATCCCGGATTGCTGGTTTACTGGCGTGAAGGGTAGGGTATGGCACGGGTTCCATGCAGCATCTGCACTACTTGCGGTGTTGAGGTCCTCTTGGGCACGGAGGGGATTTGCGCTCCCTTTCATTCCTCCTAGGACCTATTCCTCCACGTTCCCCTTTTTTATTCTTTTTTATTTTTATTTTCTTTTTTTTTTTTTTCTTAAAAATAAAAAGAAAGAAGTAACCTAACCATGGCTGACCCAATCCATGAACCCACTACCCCGGGCCCCTTCCTGATACCGCACCCAGTACTGACCCTGCCTCGTTAACGGATGACTCTTGGACACCTCTCATGCCCCTGTACCTCTTGCTGGTGCTGGTTCGTCACCTGCTTCAGGTACCAGGGTCCCGACTGGCCCTTTCGATACGTCTGACCTTCGCTCTTCTCTGACCTTGATTCCGGCTTCTCCCGACGGTGCGGCAATTTTCGAATCGCTCGCCCGTCTCCCATCGGACCACCCCGGTCCCACACAAAACGACCAAGACCCACACATGACGATTCGACACTTCTTCGTTCATCGCAGAAACGACCAGCTCGTCACCACTCCCTTAAACTCTCTGTTTCAAACTACTCAATGGACAAAGTTTTTACTCTTCGTCCAACTTCTCCTAATACCTATCTTTCAGACCATAGTATTGGTAAGGCTCTACTACGCCATGTTGGTCAAAACATCTCATTTCACGCTCTCAAGAGCGGCACTCGCATCATCACGGTCCAGAATGCTGGCCAAGCTCGGATCTTTCTCTTCTTACGACCATTGACAATACACCTGTTACTATTGACAAGCACCATTCCCTCAATTCTTGTTGTGGTTCTGTCATTTTGCCCCACACCATTGTCCAACGGAATTTCCAGACATGTGGTGATGACATTTTCGAGCAGCTTGAGCTCCAAGAACTCCCTATCCTTAAAGTTGACACTTTTGTCCTCCCAGCCAATAAGCGAAGACGTTATCCTTGCAATATAGCTCGTTAACGTTTGACTGCCGAGAACTGCCACCTTCGGTCTACATTGCAGGTCAACGTTTACAAGTTCGAAAGGTGACTCCTACACCGCAGCAGTGTAGAAACTGCTGGCGTTTTGGTCATCCAGCAAAATATTGCAGGTCCATGGCCGAATGCCCAGTCTGTGGTGCTGACGACCATGCCAGTTCTTCTTGTACTCTACCTCCCTCTTGCCTTAACTGTCATGAGGCACATCCTTCATATTCTCGCCGTTGTCAGGTTTACCTGAATGAGCGGGAAATCCGTTGTCTCAAAGAGGCGGAAGGCTTCTCCTATGCTATGGCTGTCTCTCATCTTCGCCTTCAAGGGAAACTTCCCGTATTTCTTATTCTCGCATTGCTAAACGTCGCCCCGCTTCTGGGGTCCCAACTTCCACGGCTTCCTCTGTGGTTGCCTCATCCGCAATCACCCCTGTCTCGAATCCTTTTGATATTCTTGGCTCCGAGGTCCCTACCTCGGCTTCCCATACTGTCCACACTCCTTCCTCTACTCACTCGCACAATCCTGAGTCTACACGTCCTCGTTCTTCACCTAAACCTCAGCGCCCTCCTCTCATAAGCCCGGCAAAAATCCCTACTGCCAGGTCCTTCGCCTCTGACTAGTTCTATAACGTGTGTGGAGGTTCATCCTCCTCCTCATACACTACCTTCATCCCCTGTCCCCTCCCAAGCCCTTCGACAGTTTCCTCTTCTACCCCCTCACCTCTACTTTAGTGCAGTCTATAGACTCCCGATCGTTGCTCACTTTTCTTCCATTTCTAATGTAGTCCCACATTCTGCATCTTTGACTTCCGAAACACTGGAAGCTATTGCAGAATATATTACAGAGACTGGACAGATGATGGACACTACTCCACCTGAGGTTCCTCATCTCTTCTTCGTCTCAACCCCCTTCCTTCACAACGTCCTCCTCCTTCTCTGATTACAGGTCTTCCGCTGCCTCCACACGTGGACTTTTCTAACCCTAGTCCATAGATTCCTCTCACTTCCACTTATATCTTTTCTCCATAAATCATGGCTTATTTACAGTGGAATATCCGAGGCCTCAGGGGTAACCGGGTGAGCTTCAGGTGTTGCTCTCTCAGTTTTCCCTGTTGGGGTCTGTTTGCAAGAACCCAAATTACAATCCACTGTTATCAGGCCCTTTTCAGGCTATGATTTGTTATATTCATCGGATCCTTTTTCCGATGGAACCTTTAACGAAAGTGCTCTTCTTATACGCACTGGTGTTCCATACCGTCAGCTCTATGTTCCTTCTTCCTTACATTACACCGCAGCCCGTATCCACTTGAATAAGTGGTATACACTCTGTTCTTTATATCTCTCCCTCTCGGGCAATGTCTATCCCAGATATTGATTTTCTGGTTTCTTCCTTACCGCCACCCCTTCTATTACTTGGCGATTTTAACGCACACCATTTCTCTGGGGAGGATCGCACTGTGACTCCGTGGCATTCAGTTGGAGGCATTTCTTGCTTCTCTTCCTCCATGTTTTAAATACGGGTACTCCTACCCATTTTGATCCCCGAACTCATTCTTTCTCCTGCATCGATCTTTCCATCTGCTCTTCATCAACTGTCCTTGACTTCACCTGGTCTGTCCTCCCGGACTTACATGACAGCGATCATTTCCCAATCATCCTAAGTCCCCTCTGTTTTCTCCACCTCCTCATTGCCCACGCTGGCAATTTGACCGGGCGAAATGGGACCTTTACGCACATCTTACTGCCTTTCATGAGGTTCCTATCTCGTCCTCCATTGATGAGGTTTTACATCTCTTTTCGTCCTCCATCTTCACAGCGGCTTCACATTCTATTCCCAAACCTCGGGCAAGCATCCTCAGAAGTGCGTGCCTTGGTGGTCTCCTGCTTGTGCTCGGGCAGTGCGTTTGAAACGGCTGCATGGGGCAGGTATCGATATAACAGAACCACAGAGAGACTCCTTGATTTCAAGCAGAAGAGAGCTATTGCTCGTCGTGTCATACGTGATGCTAAACGCACTTGCTGGCGAGATTACGTTTCTACTGTCACTTCGGCTTCCTCGATGAGTGCAGTCTGGAAGAAAGTGCGGAAATTAGTGGTAAATTCTCCCCGACCCGGCTCCTGTTCTTCAGGTTGCTGGTGTCGATATAGCACACCCTCTTGCCGTTGCCACTGAAATTGGTAATCATCTCGTCCGCATTTCTCAGGGGCTCCATCTATGCCCCTCGTTCCTTTCTTCTAAGTCTGCCAGCGAGTTAAAGCCCTTAGATTTTTCTTCTCTTAGAGAAGAATCCTATAATGTGCCTTTTACCCTTCAAGAACTGGAGGCAACACTCTGCTTGCCGATCATCGGCAGCTGGGCCAGACGGCATACATATTCGTATGCTACAGCATTTACATCAGTCTGCTCTTACTGTCCTCTTACGACTCTTTAATCTTATATGGTCGCAAGGAGTTATTCCCCAGCTGTGGAAGTCTGCTATTGTTCTCCCTTTTCGAAAACCAGGTGCTACGGGACGTGATCCCTCTCACTACCGTCCCATCGCTCTTACCAGTGCAGTTTGCAAGGTGATGGAACGTCTAGTTAATAGACGTTTGATGTGGTATTTAGAGACTCACAATAGTCTCTCCCCTAGTCAGTATGGTTTCCGTAAGGGCCGTTCTGCCATTGACCCTTGCTGCGCTTGGATACGTATATTCGTAATGCCTTTGCGAATAACCATTCGGTTATCGCTATCTTTTTCGACCTTGAGAAGGCTTATGATACAACTTGGAGATATAATATCTTGGCCCAGGCCCACTCCTTAGGCCTCCGAGGCAACTTACCATTCTTTCTTAAGGCTTTCTTAACTGACAGACATTTCCGGGTCCGGGTTGTAATGAACTCTCCCGGAATTTGTCCAAGCTGAAGGTGTCCCCAGGGATGTGTTCTGAGCACAACACTTTTTCTGCTTGCTATAAATAATCTGGCATCTGTTCTCCCATCCAATATTTGGTCATCGCTCTATGTGGATGACTTTGCTATAGCTTGTGCAGGTGCTGACTGTCACCTCATTGCAGTTTCCTCCAGCATGCCATCAACCGGGTTTCTGATTGGGCCACCACTCACGGGTTTAAGTTTTCTAGTGGCAAAACTCATCAAATTACGTTCACTAGACGTTCAGTGGTCTCTGATCATCCATTGTACCTATACGGCTCACGTATCCCAGAACGTGATACAGTCAGGTTTCTCGGCCTCCTGTTTGACCGCAGATTGTCCTGGAAACCTCACATTACCTCTCTGAAGGCGACTTGCCATAGCCGGCTGAACCTCCTTAAAACCCTCGCACATCTTTCATGGGGGCTGATCGTAGAACTCTCCTTCGCCTACATTCAGCCCTAATTCTATCGAAACTCGATTATGGTGACCAGATATATTCGGCAGCCTCTCCTGCCACTCTTTCCAGCCTTAATCCCATCCATCACCAGGGATTACGCTTATGCCTTGGTGCTTTTCGTTCTTCCCCGGTTGAGAGCCTCTATGTAGAAGCGAACATTCCATCCTTGTCCGATCGTCGTGATGCACATTGCATTCGCTATTATGTTCGCTCATGACCTCCGCAATCCTTCCATGTATAGGATTGTCACAGATGTTAGTAGACGCTCGTTATTTGTTCGTCGCCCCTGTTTACTTCGTCCCTTTCTCTTCGTCTGCATTCACTCTGTCTTCCCTTCAGCTTCCGCCTTTATATGTTCATGTGGCTTCACCCTTTCCTCTACCCCTTGGGAAGTTCCTGCTGTCCGTGTCTGTTCTATTCCTCTACCTTGCGCGAAAGCCCAACTGCCTACGGCGGCTTCTCGCTCTTTCTTTCTAGACCATTTCCGTTCTCATTCCCATGCCATCGCAGTATACACCGATGGTTCAAAGTCATCTGACGGCGTCGGATTCGCAGCAGTGTTTCCGGACAGCGTCGTACGAGGGCATCTGTTACCCTCGGCTAGCATATTTACGGCTGAATTGTATGCCATTCTTGTGGCACTTATCCGTATTGCATCTATGCCTGTATCACCATTTGTGGTCGTTTCAGACTCCCTTAGTGCTTTACAGGCTATCCGTAAAATTGATACACCTCACCCCTAGTTCTTCGTATCCACCTTTGGTTACGCCGTATCTTTAGCAAGCATAAAGATATTGTCTTTTGTTGGGTCCCTGGTCATGTTGACGTACAGGGCAATGAACAGGCAGACACTGCTGCGCGGTCAGCAGTACATGACCTTCCAGTTTCATATAGAGGTGTTCCTTTCACGGACTATTTTGCGGTCATTGCTACCCACCTTCGCACCCGTTGGCAACAACGCTGGTCTGACCTGCTGAATAACAAACTTCATTCTATTAAACCGGTTATAGGTTTCTGGCCTTCTTCTTGTCACCAATGTCGAGGTTGGGAGACTACACTCTCCCGTCTTCGCATCGGCCACACTCGTCTTACTCACGGGTATCTCATGGAGAGGCTCCCTGCCCTCTCTGTGAGCATTGTCAGGTTCCAGTGTCTGTTCGACATATCCTGTTGGACTGCCCACTCTATCAACGAGCACGCAGAATTTACCTCCAACGACGTCTTCGCTCTGCGGCCCTTTCTTTACCTTCCTTCTTGCAGATGGCCCCCCCTTTAATCCTGACTCTCTCATTGACTTTTTGACAGAAACTGACTTACTACACAAACTCTGAAGATTATACCTCTAGCACCTCCTCAGTCCCTTCTACCTCGATCTCTTGCTACCCTCCTCCCTGCACTATCCACCGTCATCTTGCACTCCATACCCTACTAATCG
>WNWK01023853.1:0-30513 GCA_009830355.1 Cherax destructor | reverse complement strand
GAGTTCCACATCAGAGGCTATTGAGGAAACTTAAGGCACAAGGAATAGGAGGAGAAATTTTTCCTGGGTAGAGGCATGGTTGACAGATAGGCGGCAGAGAGTTTGCATAAATGGGAGAAATCAGAATGGGGCACATCTCAAGCGGTGTCCCAACAGGGGTCAGTTTTGGGCCCCTGTTGTTTACAATTTGCATAAACGACATAAATGAGGGAATAAATAGCAACATAAGCAAATTTGCTGATGACACAAAAATAGGCCGTCCAATTCCTTTTAATGAGGACAGTAGAGCACTCCAGGATGATTTGAATAGACTAATGCAGTGGTCGGAGAAGAAGCAGATGCAGCTTAATGTATACAAATGCAAAGTTCTAAATGTTGGGCAGGACAATAACCATGCCACATATAAACTGAATAATGTAGACCTGAATACTTGTGATTGCGAGAAGGATTTAGGAGTTCTGGTTAGTAGTAATCTGAACCAAGACAACAGTGCATAAGTGTTCGCAATAAAGCTAACAGAATCCTTGGCTTCATATCAAGAAGTATAAATAATAGAAGTTCTCAGGTTGTTCTTCAACTCTATATAAGAACATAAGAACATAAGAAAGAAGGAACACTGCAGCAGGCCTACTGGCCCATGCGAGGCAGATCCAAGTCTCCCACCGGCTTAAGCCAATGCCCCGACCCAGCCAGGTCAGGTTACATTCACTTAAGGAAGGAGCACGGCATCTGACCTAGTAGCACAAACTAGTCAGGTCCAACTTACACCCACCCGCACCAATTCATATATTTATCTAGCCTATTTTTAAAACTACACAACGTTTTAGCCTCTATAACTGTAATCGGGAGTTTGTTCCACTCATCGACAACTCTATTACCAAACCAATGCTTTCCTATATCCTTCCTGAATCTGAATTTATCCAACTTAAAGCCATTGCTGCGTGTCCTGTCAATACTAGATATTTTTAGCACGCTATTTACATCCCCTTTATTTATTCCTGTTTTCCATTTATACACCTCAATCATATCCGCCCTAATTCTACGCCTTTCTAGAGAGTGCAGATTCAGGGCCCTCAGTCTATCCTCATAGGCAAAATTTCTGATACATGGGATCAACTTAGTCATCCTCCTTTGTACGTTTTCCAGAGCATTTATATCCATTCTGTAATACGGTGACCAAAACTGTGCAGCATAATCTAGATGAGGCCTAACCAAGGATATATAGAGTTGAAGAACAACCTGAGGACTTCTATTATTTATGCTTCTTGATATGAAGCCAAGGATTCTGTTCGCTTTATTGCGAACACTTATGCACTGCTGTCTAGGTTTTAGATTACTGCTAACCAGAACTCCTAAATCCTTTTCGCAATCAGTAGTATTAAGATCTACATTATTTAGTTTATATGTGGCATGGTTATTGTCCTGTCCAATATTGAGAACTTTGCATTTATCTATATTAAACTGCATCTGCCACTTCTCCGACCACTGCATCAGTCTATTCAGATCTTCCTGGAGTTCTCTAATGTCCTCATTTGAATGAATTGGACGGCCTATTTTGGTGTCATCGGCAAACTTGCTTATGTCGCTATTTATTCCCTCATCTATGTCGTTTATGTAGATTGTGAACAACAAGGGGCCCAATACCGACCCCTGTGGAACACCACTCATGACGCTTCCCCACTCTGATTTCTCTCCATTTATGCAAACTCTCTGCTGCCTATTTGTCAACCATGCCTCTATCCAGGAAAAAATTTCTCCTCCTATTCCGTGTGCCTTAATTTTCCTCAATTTTCCTCTTTGGTTAGGCCTCATTTAGATTATGCTGCACAGTTCTGGTCACCGTATTACAGAATGGATAAAAATGCACTGGAAAACGTACAGAGGAGGATGACAAAGATGATCCCATGTATCAGAAATCTTCCCTATGAGGATAGATTGAGGGCCCTGAATCTGCACTCTCTAGAAAGGCGTAGAATTAGGGGAGATATGATTGAGGTGTATAAATGGAAAACAGGAATAAATAAAGGGAATATAAATAGCGTGCTAAAAATATCCAGCCAAGACAGGACTCGCAGCAATGGTTATAAGTTGGAAAAGTTCAGATTCAGGAAGGATATAGGAAAGCACTGGTTTGGTAATAGAGTTGTGGATGAGTGGAACAAACTCCAGAGTACCATCATAGAAGCTAAGACGATGTGTAGTTTTAAAAATAGGTTAGATAAATACATGAGTGGGTGTGGGTAGGTGTGAGTTCGACCTGACTAGCTTGTGCTACTAGGTCAGATGCCGTATTAATTCCTTAAGTTGAAGTGACCTGACTACCTGGAGTTTATCTGGAAAGGGTTAACTCCAGGTCGGGTAAGCAGGGGAGTGATGGACCTGCCTTGCATGGGTCAGTAGGCCTGCTGCAGTGTTCCTTTTTTCTTATGTACTTATGCTTTTATTTCAGATATATTAGCCTCTTGTAGCCGCTCTGTTATTCTTTGCCTTCACCTGTATAGGGAGCTCCTTTCTCTTCCTTGTTTACATCTTCTCCTCCTTTTCCTTAAGGGAATTTGTCTTGAGCAAACCTCAAGTGCCACAGAGTTAATTTGTTTTAGACATAGGTTAGGATCTGAGATGCTTAGGCTATCTTCCCAGTTTATATCATTTAGGACTTGGTTTACTTGGTCCCACCTAATGTTTTTGTTAGTGAAGTTGAATATGGTGAAGGCTCCATCGCGACTGATCACATTTTGTCGGTCTGGGGCTCCCCGCATACATGTCTGGACCTCTATTATATTGTGATCTGAGTATATTGTTTTAATATGATGACATTTCGTATCAAATCATCATTGTTATAGAAAATGAGGTCCAGCGTATTCTCCAATCTTGTAGGCTCTATTATTTGCTGGTTTAAGGTGAATTTGGTGCAGAGATTTAAAAGCTCGTGTGTGTGCGAGTTTTCATATGAGCTGCCTCCTGGTGTTATCTCTGCTACCACATTATTTGCAATATTCCTCCATTTTAGGTGCCTTAGGTTGAAGTCCCCCATGAGCAAGATGTTGAGGGCAGGAGCTGGAAGATTTTCCAGACAGTGGTCAAATTTCAGAAGCTGTTCCTGGAAATGTTGGGACGTTGCATCCGGAGGCTTGTATACAACCACGATGACCAGGTTTTTATTCTCGATCTTTACTGCTAAAACTTCAACTACATCATTTGAGGCATTTAGTAGTTCTGAGCATATAAGTAACTCTTTGATATACAGGCCAACCCCCTTCCTTTTGCCTGTTCACTCTGTCACATCTGTATAGGTTGTAGCCCAGGATCCATATTTCATTGTCCAAGTGATCCTTTATGTGGGTCTCTGTGAAAGCCGCAAACATTGCATTTGACTCTGTAAGCAGTCCACTGACGTAAGGTATTGTGTTGTTCGTCGCTGGCTTTTGACCCTGTATATTTGCAAAGATGAATGTCGTCGGATTGGTGGCATGGGGGGTCTTTTTTTCCTGGCACTAGTATCTGTTGTTCTGGAGTGGAGGCCATTGACTGTGGTTCCACTCCAGAAATGATTGCAGTTGGTGTACGATTTCTGTCATTTCCTGCCAGCTTTTTATATTTCCTGGCGCTAAAAAACCTCTCTCTCTGGAGTGGCTTTGGCTACCCAGGTTTTCACATTGTCTGGATGTTCTGTGTCGTTCTGTACCCTTTAGGTGGTGTGCCTGGCAATATATGTTATAGCACTGTCTTTCCTGAACTGATTAGTGGCACATTTCAGGGTGGAAAAGCTTACAGAAAGGGAGGTTTCATTTTCCTGTTGTCATATGGGCACGGCATTTTCTGGGGTGGTCAAAGTTGCATGTCTCATCTGTTTTCCCAGAAATTCCATGCCTGCAGATACCAAATGCATAATATTTGCATAGGCCTGGTTTGTGTTTGCCTTGTTTTTTGTGACTGTGTTCCTTAATGTATTCTCTACTGGTGCGTGTTTTCCTGTCTCATTTGTATCTTCAGCACTAGTGCTAACATCCCCTTTTGTTCCATCTCCAACACTAGCACCTTCAGGAGCACTGTCCTCCAGGACAACACTAGCACACTCAGGAGCACTGTTCTCTAGGAGAACACTAGCACCCTCAGGAGCACTCTTCTCCAGGACAACACTAGCACCCTCAGGAGAACTATCCTCCAGGACAACACTAGCACACTCAGGAGCACTGTCCTCTAGGACAACACTAGCACTTTCAGGACCACTGTCCTCCAGGACGACACTAGTGTTATGTGGGGTTCTTGGAGATGAAAGGTAGTCACAAGGAAAGTCACGGATGGATGGTGAACGCGTATATTAAGTAAGAGAGTGAATAGTACCTAGCCACCTCTGTCCAGTCTTACGCCTATGACGAGAATGAGGGAGACACTTGTCTCTGCTCGCACACATGCGTGGTCCTCTGATGTCACAAGTAACAAGGGATCACAATTATAACACAACTAGAATTACTTATAATACACTACACAAATGTATCAATATGCTTCAGTACATATTACTGACAGTTCGGCCATGTTATGTATGACGTCTCGGCATACAATACAACTCTACAGGCTGAACAGACAGGTGATATTGGGGTAATTCTATACAAAGAAAACACATTTATAACTTAAAACTAATCAAGAAAAATTATAACATGATTAAATCGACTGAATATGTAGTAATAACTGATCTTACTATCATTGGTTTTAATATAATGGTTCTTAATATAATTGTAATGGGTCTTGATATAATTATTCTTCATGTAATGCATTACAAGTTATTGAAATTTCAACTGATAAAATTGCTCGATCGATCTGTATTCATGCACTCTACGGCTTCTGAGGAAGAATAAATATTTACAGGGAAGAAGTTTTAACAGAAAAGGTAGACTCGGCGCACACGGGTCATACTGTCAAAACTCAGAACTCGTAGAGAACTTGAACACTCAAAGATCTTACTAGATACTGTAAATCTGATAACAAACACACAGTCAATAATTTCTTTTAAGCTCAAAGCTTATGATCACTTTCCTAATAAGGGAATGAACAGGCTCGGTGGAGTGGATTGAACTCATAATCACTTTCCTACTGAAGGAATAAACAGGCTCGGTGGAGTGGATTCAACTCTCCCCGGCTGAAATAGTTAACTCTATAACACAAAATATTAGCAAAGAAAAACGGCTCTCACTATCTCTTACAGCATGTAAGAATTACTCGACACATGACTCTTTACTTTACAAGGACTTACTGTCAACTAGAATAATATCACCATCTGGAACACAAGGGACAACAACTGGCACTCTAGTTAATACACTAGCAACAGAAATGTCTTTCTGCGGTTGCTTGTACATCAGCAAGAGATAGAATAACTCATATCAAGTAGTCGTTCCTCCACAAAGCATCCCCTGGAGAGGAACTACTACTTGAACTAGCGACATTGCAAGGATAGGCTCAGCACTCAAGGTAGTCTGGGGTACTTTAGACACCCTAGGCATTTGAACGCTATCTTGCATGCCTGAAGTTGTAGGTAGAACACAGACAGGAATGACAGTTTACTAGTGCCTGACCGCTCGGCTACGTTAACAAATAACTCGCAAGTCTACAAGAAGTTAATCTGAACTTCACAGCAACACTCTGGCAAATCTCTGATACAAGCTGGGAGAACAAAAACATTGCTCAAAAGCTAGATACTGTCGTTCAGTCATTAAGGGACTATGAGAACTTTTTACTGACTCATTATCATTATAGCTCTGAGTAGCAGCACACACATTATTATCACATAAATTTACTTGAGACATGATTTCAGACAAATGAACGAGAAATCAAAAAGAAAAGAATAAAAGAAAGTATATATATAGCACAATACAGCTTAACTGGAATTAACAATTTTAACTACTTTGCATAAGTAAGAAGAATTGCAAGAGATTCACACTTTAAGAAAATATAACTCACTGCAAATTGACTTTTCAAGAAAAATTAACACATTAATATTCAAAAATCTTACTTTAACTTGAATTAACTGCAAGGTGAGTTTTCTTTACTTTTAAATTTCAACAAAAATTGCAAGAAGTTAATAATTCAATGCAAAACTAATTAAATAAAATTCAATAATGCTTATGGAAAGAGCAACAATCTGATGAAACAAATCACTAAAAAGGAGAATTGCATAAAACAATTAAAATATTCACTGGCAACAACTGAAATAAAGTTACTTCTTAAATCACTGTGAAATTGCACTAGAGTATTACTTATTACTCTTGAAAGAATGACAAATTACTTGAACACATAAGTAAACACAATAAAAATTTATGAAAGCAAAATTGAATACTGCAAAAGTTAAATTGCACAAAATCAGTTTCAGGAATTATCAATAGTCAATAAAATTGCACTGGGGAAAAATTTTGCAACACAAGAAACAAAGATATTAGAAATTAACTAGTTTGAACACTCTTACTCTTAATTGCAAGCAAAGCAAGGTAACTCAATGAAACAATTACTGAAACAATTCACTAAGAACACTGACTTTAATCACACTTAAGAGTGAACGTGTTCAAACAACACTTTAACATGAATAAAAATGAACAAGATATTTAACAAGAAAATAAAATAACACTTACAGGAGCAGGAGTACAAATCGTCAAGGATAAATAACTGTTGAACTTACAAATTCACAAAAAGTCATGGACTTGGACTTGAGGTAATTTACTTAGCAGAAGAAATTAGGGTCTTCAATAAAATTTATATCAGTAGTCTGCAAAGGTGAAACACATTAGCACTTTACAAAAATAAACAATTACACAAAACAATAATAGGTGCAAGGGAAAAAACACTGACTGCAATACATAAGAATTAGCAGGGAAATACTGGGAAAAAGAAAAAAATTATTGGAACACAACAATAATAAGGGAAATATCACAATGAATAACTGATTTAAAATGCAGACAATACTCAGTAAAACTATACTTACTGCAGATGTGGTAAAACACAATACTATTTAAATGAAATATGACACATTAATTAGAGACGATACTAGGAAAATTCAAAATTAATGCAAGTAAAGAGTTTAACACATAACACGGTCTACAATGAAATCACAAGTCCCAGGATAACACAAGGTTCACTATAATGATCAAAACTTTTCAAACACTCGCAAATGTATCTAATTATCTGAAAAAAACCCAAGGTAAATATGTCTAGGCTGTAGCATGTTGATAGCGATGATTGAAGCCGGAGATGTAGATGGTAACTGGAAGGATGTTCTCGCCTGCTCCACTACACTCTCGTGGAGAATCTTGGAGAATTTGTGCTTAAATGAAGAATCCACATAGATGTAGGCTTTAATAGTTGGCACACTAGTTGGATGGTCTATCTTCACCTTACTATGTGGACCGGAAAAAATCGACGATAAAGCCAAGAAATTGAGTGAAATAAGCCACACACGTGGTGCTTGGGCGCGTGGGTGAGTGAGTCACGAGGTCCCACGCTCACTCTGGCTGGCTCCCACACTACACCACAAGTCTCTTGAATTTAATCTAGGGTTGCTTGGAACACACCCAGAATACCACAGGGAAGGTATTATCACTCAGAACAGCGATACACTGGAGTACAAGACTATAGGGAATACACACACAACCCGCACATATAAAAAGAGAGGAGCTTACGACGATGTTTCGGTCCGACTTGGACCATTTACAAAGTCACAGTAACACACAGGACAGGTGGAAGGGGTATTTATAGGCAGGCAGACAGGGGAGGGCACAAGAAAGTGGGGTAATAATGGAGGTAGTAGTGGAAGTGGTAGTAGTAGTAGTGGAGTCAGTCATTTTCTAGGAAAGGAGCACTGCAATGAAGCTGGCGACCCGCATGGGTTAGGACAAGAACACAGAGGGAGGAAAAGGCAAATAAAATAAAGAAGGACAAATACAAGGCAAAAGAAAAGAAAGAAAAGAAAACCCAGAGGAGAAAGAGGAGAAGGGGGAGGAGATAAAAGGGGAAGGAATCAGGTTAAGTCACGGGTGTTCTGAAGTTTGGAGCATTTAACAATGTAATGGGAGAGGAAAGCATCAACAGAGACAAAGCCAGGGCTAAGATTCATACAGGGAAAGTTGTGTATAAGGGAGGATTCAATTAGACGGCGGCTGTGAAAGTTAGACATAGGGTAGACAGTTTTAGCAGAAGACCAATCAATAGGATGACTGTGATCTCTGACATGACAGAAAAGAGCATTAATAGTGTCGGCAAGCCTAAAACTATTTTTGTGCTCCCTAAATCTGGGACTCATGTGGCTTACTGGCTTCCTTCTCAGAGTCAGCTAGGTTGGCTTGGCTTGCTTTAGACACTTCCCACAGGTTTGATGGTTTGGTTTTGGTCTTGTAAATGTGAGCACAGCAGGGTTAGTAAGCTGGCTCGAGGGCTTGGCAGACGTAACTGGATGGGTGGCTTGGCTGGCTTGGGCACTCTCCCCCTCACAAACTGGCTTATCCCAAGCTTAATTTGCAAAACCCGGGTCTACCCCTCATAGGTTTTAACAAATAAGAGATAAGGCACCTAGCTGACCAGGAAATATTGTAGACAGGCTGACGAATGCTGCTTGGAGTTGGTAGCTGGTAGCGTGTTCTGTGGAGGCTTACTCACGGTACACAAGATGCCGGCTTGTTAAAATCTATCTCATAAAATCACCGTAATCGACAGAAATTACGGGCCCACTGCTGCCACCATTTGTTATGTGGGGTTCTTGGAGATAAAAGGTAGTCACAAGGAAAGTCATGAATGGATGGTGAACGCGTATATTAAGTAAGAGAGAGAGTAGTACCCAGCCACCTCTGTCCAGTCCTACGCCTATGACGAGAATGAGAGAGACGCTTGTCTCTGCACGCACACATGCGCGGGCCTCTGACGTCACAAGTAACAAGGGATCACAATTATAACACAACTAGAATTAGTTATAATACACTACACAAATATATCAATATGCTTCAGTACATATTACTGATACTAGGAGTTTCAAGAGAACTATCCTCCAGGACAACACTAGCACCCTCAGGAGCGCTGTCGTTCAAGACAGCCCCTTCCAAACCACCCATCTTATTTTCCCAGCTGTCATACCATGTTGGCATATTTTTTAAGAAGGATCTTTTATTGGTGTCCTTGTCTTTTAATATAGATGTAATTTTCTCATACATATGTATCTCGTTTGGGCAGACCCAAAAACATCTCTCTGAGTTTATGTCAAGTGTGGTCACTGGTTGAAAATCCCTGCATATACCATGGGACCATTGACCACAGAGATTGCAAGCAATCCAGGCCTGTTTTCGTCCCTTACCCTTTCTACAGACTACACAGATCTTCATGGTGTTGGTCATCTTACAACACTTGACCACTCTCCTAGATAGCTAGTCTATAATTTCTCGAAGTATTTAGTTGTTTTTAACAGTTCCTCTGATTGGCTTATTTCCAACGAATCCGTTTGAATCCGGTCATTTGTTCACTTATTTCTTGGACGAATCCGGGCGAATCCGGTTTGTGCTCACTGTATATTTTAACTAATAACCACCTTAAGGTAGATCTGTCTATTTGTATTGTGTCTATTTGTTGTAGTTGCTGTTTGGGTGTTCAATAAGGGCGTGTAAATCCTGTCAGCTTATGAATCCGGTCAGAGGATACCTTGTTTTCAACGAATCCGTTTGAATCCGGTCGTTCGTTCACTTGTTCTTGACGAATCCGGATTAGTGGATCACAATATTTTGGACGTATCCAGTCGGTGATTTTGGACTAGCACATGAAAAGGACTACTGGAAGAATAATTAACAGTAATATGTGTTCAGTTTGATACAAAAAGTATAACTTGCGTGTTGGAACAGCCGTGGCTTCTGAAGATGAAGATTACTGGAGGAATATTTGATTTTCGTTGTGTATATTGCGACCGCTGCTAACTACAGGTTTAGTGTATTACCACAAACTGTATACGTCACTCCATCGCAGTAAGTACCGATTTGTTACTAGTTAATAGCTACGGCAACACTGTAAGGTTTCTGAATGATGACACTAGGTGGATGGTAACACTAAATTTTAGATCAGGTACACTGGCAGGTTTAAAGATTATGAATACGAGCTGATCGGCATGGTAGGGTTCTGGCGACTGTTGGCAACTGTTTACCACATGAGTCTTGAATGTACAGAATCTTGAATGATTCCTTGCTAAAGTGTCGAAACGCTGTTCTTAGGTTTGCCAGGCGCTCATGTGCTGCAGCAGTTATTTGGCTTATGTGCGCCTCACGAGATGTGCTCGATATTATACTCACTAAAATATCATTTTCCTTGAGTGAGGTTTGCAGTCTTTGGTCTCTAGTCTGTACTCTGTATGTGATCTTCTTTGACCTTCCCCAAGCTTCATGACTTTGCACATGGTAGGGTTAAACTCCAGCAGACAATTGTTAGAACAGGCATGCAACCTGTCCACATCCCTTCGTAGTTCTATTTGATGCTCATTCACTTGAATTTTCCACATTATCTTCACGTCATTTGCAAACAGGGACACCTCCGTCATGTCATTCACAGGGACACTTCCGTCATGTCATTCACATATACCAGAAACAGCACCGAACCCACTTGTCAAAGGAGCCCACTCTGACATCTCATCACGTACCATCACTCGTTGTTTCCTTCCTGTCAGGGGTTCTCTAATTCATTTCAATGGCTTTCCAGTTATTCCTGCATGCTGCTCTAGGTTTTGCAATAATCACTTGTGTGGAACTGTGTCGAAAGCTTTCTTACATTCCAAGAAAATGGCATAAAACTCCAGTAGGTATGTGACACAAGATTTCCCGTCCCTGTGCCGGTTATCGTGTATACGTTTATTACATTTTAGGTGTTCCACCAGTCTATTCCTGATAAGCTTCTCCATCACTTTCCGTACTATACATTTCAGTGACATTGGTCTGTATTTCAATGCCACATGCCTGTCTCCTTTCTTAAAGAACATAAGAACATAAGAAAGGAGGAACACTGCAACAGGTCTACTGGCCCATACTAGGCAGATCCATGTCAAAACCAACCCACCAACAAAAATATTTGCCAATCCCATCCCCAGCGGCACCCAAGCAACCTTCACAACCCTCCAAGTCCCGCTCAAATCTAACCCCTCTCTCATAAGATTACAGAAGGAAGTAACACTGCAGCAGGCCAACCGGCCCACACTAGGCAGGTCCCCCTCAAACCCTAAACCAATCCCACAAACAAAAACACCTTTCCAACCCAACTTCTACTCCATCCATCCGATAATCAGGGCACTACCAAAGAGCGAACTGAAGGAGCTGAAGCACCCGGTCCATCACCAGGGCACTGAAGGAGCCGAAGCACCTGGTCCATCACCAGGGCACTGAAGGAGCCGAAGCACCCGGTCCATCACCAGGGCACTGAAGGAGCCGAAGCACCCGGTCCATCACCAGGGCACTGAAGGAGCCGAAGCACCTGGTCCATCACCAGGGCACTGAAGGAGCCGAAACACCCGGTCCATCACCAGGGCACTGAAGGAGCCGAAACACCCGGTCCATCACCAGGGCACTGAAGGAGCCGAAGCACCTGGTCCATCACCAGGGACCTGAAGCACCTGGTCGACACGTCTCCTGTCAGAGCATCCTAGAGCCATCAATCTTGTAGAAAGTCGAAAGACTGGGACTATATTTGCTGTCTTCAACACCTCAGGTAGTTACCCTGTTTTGGTAGATGTGTTGAAGATTGTTGTTAATGGCACACACAGCGCCTCTGCTCCCTCTCTCACGACCCACTGAGAGATGTCCGGTCCCACCACCTTTCAGGTATCTAGTTCACTTAGCAGCATATTTAATTCCTCAATGGTTATATTTCCAGCACTTGTTGCTGTATTGTACCATTCTTATTTACTGTAGTCCAGTCTGTCTTCACTGAAAATACTTCATTTAATCTCGTGATTAGCACTTCACATATTTCTTTGTCGTTTCTTGTGATCTCTCCTCCTTCCTTCCTCAGCCTGATCACCTGGTCATTGATTGTTGTTTTCCTCCTGATATGGCTGTACAACAGCTTTGGGTGAGATTTGGCTCTCGATGTTATGTCATTCTCGTATTTCTGTTAGGATTCCCTCCTTATCCATTCATGTTCATTTCTGGCTCTTCTGCTAATCTACTTATTTTCCTTGGTCCAATGTCTTCTATACTTTTTCCATTGTCTAACACACTTATTTTAGCCTCTCTACATCTTTGGGTAAACCAAGGGGTTGTTCTGGTCTTCCCACTGATCTGTTGCCCTTAGGTAAGAACCTCTCCTCCGACTCTTTGCATTTTGTAGTCACGTATTCCATCATTTCATTCACTGTTTTCCTCATTCCTGTTTAGTCCCTTCTGTTATAGTTTGGCTTGTACCATCCTGCTTTTGCTGCTTCCCTCTCTATGTTTAGCTCTATAATGTATTCGAAGTTCAGGACCACGTGATCACTAGCACCGAGGGGCCATTCATATGCGATTTTCCCAATGTAGATGGATCTGAAAGTGAGGCAGCTACGGTGAAAAGCTCTGTTCCGCAAGGAGCAGTATTCGCTCTCATCCTGTTCCTCATCCTCATATCTTCCTTTGCGGATGACACCCCAATTGCCATGACAGTGACCTCCATCGAAGACACCTCAAGACTCCAAGTGGACATCATCCAAATCTTCAAATGGGCCACTCAAAACAATATAATGGTCAATGAAGAGAAATTTCAGCTACTCAGATATGGAAAACTTGAGGAAACTAAAACTGTATCAGGGTATACAATAAATTCTAACCATACAGTATATCGAAAAAGTAATGTGAAATACCTGGGAGTGATAATGTCAGAGGATCTCGCCTTCAAAGAGCACAATAATGTATCTACCGCATATGCTAGAAGAATGATAGGATGGATAATGAGAACCTTCAAAACTAGGGATGCCAAGAACATGATGATCCTTATCAAATCGCTTGTTCTCTCTAGGCTAAAATACAGCTGTACACTAACTGCCCCCCTTCAAGGCAGGCGAAATTGCTGACCTGGAGAGTGTACAAAGAACTTTCACGGCACACATAAGAACGAAAAAGCACCTAAATTACTTGGAACGGTTGAAGTCCCTCGATTTGTATTCCCCGGAATGCAGGCGAGAAAGATACATGGTAATATACACTTGGAAAATCCTAGAGGGATTGGTTTCAAACTTGCACACTAGAATCACTCCCTATGAAAGCAAAAGACTCGGCAAGAGATGCAACATTTCCCCATTGAAAAGCAGGGGCGACACGAGTACACTGAGAGACAGCACAATAAATGTCCTGGGCCCAAGACTCTAGCATACATAAGCGGGATTACCAATAGACCCCTTTCTGTCTTCACGAAGGCACTAGACAGGCACCTAAAATCAGTACTTGACCAGCCGGGCTGTGGTTCGTACGTCAGTTTGGCCAGCAGTAACAGCCTGGTTAATCAGACCATGATCCACCATGAGGCTTGGTCTCAGACCGGTCCACGGGGGCGTTGACCCCCGAAACTCTCTCCAGGTATACTCAAGGTGAATACGAGGTCCAATCTTGCTGGTTCATCCTCTCCTCTTCTCGCTCTCTGGTAGTGTACGTAACATGTTGATGCAAGAGGGTTTCTGGTACCACCTCCATCATCTTGGTTCTCCACATTTCTGGTCCCCTTTGTAGCTCCAGATTTTCCCACTCAATCTCCTTGTGATTGAAATCACCAATAACTCTTAACTTTGCCCTGCCCTTGTGAGCCCTTCTGGCAACCTCAGCTAATGTATCAACCATTGCTCTTGTTCTTATTATATTCTTGTCTTGTTCTCTTGTTATTTAGTGGTTGGTTGTACACCACTGCAATCACCACCTTTGGACCCCAGTCTGAACTGCTCCTACCTTGTAGTTCCTTGCTTCCCATCTGTCTGCTCCTTCCAACTCCCAAAAACTCTACTCTTTTTGAAGAGCTGTTCAGTTCTTCCACCCCTTTCTGTTCCCTCTATCTTTCCTAATGATCTGAAATCTGGTTAGAAAGTCTGCATTTGTTAGGATTTTCATTAGCTTAGTTTCCATGAGTGCTATGATGTCCGGGAATGCCTCCATGATTCTTGCCACTCCTCACGCTTATTCTTAATTCTGACTGCGTTTTTGTACCATACATTCAGCTTCCTTTCCAAAATTGTATTCTGGGGAGGTTTCTGGGCTTGATGGAGTGGGAGGCCTGGCATGAAATTATTAGAGTCTACTATGTAGGTCGGGTTTCTCCTGGAGGGGGATGGGGTCTGTGAGTGCAGGTTATGACTTGATTTGGGTTAATTTCTTTGATTGTTGTGTTTTGTGGGAGGTTCTTTGGGTGGATGTGGGTGTGTTTAACTATTTGTTGTTGCAAAGGTCGTGTTACAGCTCCTGGCCAGGCCTCTTTGCTGGTCACTAGTAGGTCCACTCTCTTCCTGCTCCATGAACTTTATCGTATCTCTTATTAAAACTATGTATGGATCCTGCTTCCACTACATCACTCTCCAGATTGTTCTACTTATTGACAACTCTATGGCTGAAGAAATACTTCCTAACATTCCTGTGACTGATCTGAGTCTTCAATTTCCAACTGTGACCCCCTTGTTGCTGTGTCCCATCTCTGAAACATAATGTCCTCATCTACCTTGTCAATTCCTCTCAATACTTTGCATGTCGTTATCATGGCCCTTCTATTTCTCCTCTCCTCCAGCGTCATCAGGTCAATTTCCCTTAACCTCTCCTCGTAGGACATACCCCATAGCTCCAGGACTAGCCTGTGCTTGACTGCGTGTAGGCTCCATACTGGTGATGCATACTCAATATGGGCCTGACGTTCACAGTGTACAGAGTTTTGAATGATTCACAAAATCGTAATGACACGATTGCAAACAAACCATACCACGGGTGGAGTTAGAACCCGCGATCAGAGAGTCTCAAAACTCCAGACCGTCGCGTTAGCCACTGGGCCAGCTAGCTTCAATAAGATTCATCCAACAAGGTATATTTCTACCCCATAGGAAGGTTAGCATAGGCACCACTGTGACCACAAATGCAAGTTTTAAGCGATTCCTTGCTAAGGTGTCAAAATTATATTCTTATTTTTGCAAGGCGCCCATATGCTGTAGCACTTTTTTGGTTGAAGTGCGCCTCAGGTGTACTCGGTATTATACTCACCCCGTAGCCTGTACTCTGTCTGCGCTCTTCTTTGACCTTCACAAATTTTAATGACTTTGCACTTGGCGGGGGTTAAACTTCAGGAGACATTTGTTGGACCAGGATTACAGCCTGGTCTTCCAGCTTTTGCACTAATCTGTTGTGTGTAACTGTGTCAAAAGCCTTCTTACAGTCCAAGAAAACGCAATGTCATTTGTGTGTTTGTGTGTCAATGTCTGTACTCATCTATGTGTATGTGTGTGCCCATCTATGTATGTTTGTAATAATTGATTCAGAGCTCCTGGTCCCTCTTCTATAAGAGTCTTTAAAGGAAAGTCATACAACACGTGGAATGGAAGGTAATCAAGTATGAGTCATGGAACTGGATACAATTCCTTGAATCAAGAACCATTGTCTCAGTATATAAACACACTTCTTGAAGTGTCTTTTGACCTAAAAAAAAATCCACAAGCAGGATGTCGTAAAATTTAATTTTACCAGACCAGAAAAAGTAGTCATAAAATATAAGCAAATTAATAAGTAAATTTAAATAAAGTAGACATAACTGTCCAGTAACCTTTATACAAAAATAAAAATGTTGTTTTTGAGCTAGAAAAACTCTAAGAAAACTAGAAAATATATATGACTTAGAAATTATTTTTCAAAAATAGTTTCTCTACTTCACACACACACACACACACACACACACACACACACACACACACACACACACACACACACACACACACACACACACACACACATACAATACACACACACACACATCACACACACACACACACACACACACACACATACACACACACACACACACACACACATACACACACACACACACACACACACACAACACACACACACACACACACACACACACACACACACACACACACACACACATAAACACACACACACACACACAGGCAGGACACGAGCAAGTTAATGAAGAAATGGGAGGAGCGATGGAAGGAAGGGGAGGAGAGAGGGAAGAAGGAAGAGAGAGCAGTCTTCTGGTGGAGGAGTTAGAAAGGTGTCGGCAGCTACAAGGTGTCATCAATGGTCTCAGTGAGGACGTCTGCTCAGCCTTCACACCCACCCTCATGGTCGTCATCCCTACCGTCTTCCTCTACTCTTGCTATGTCTTGTATAATGTGAGTCAATGTGTAGCCTCACCGTTTAACTGGATAAGGTATTAACTATAATAATGTCACTCACAGACCCAAATAAAAAATTTCCGTAGAGAATAAAGAAGAAAATTCAGATTTTATTTGTAAAACATTTAGCTCTATGAAGACTTGATGAAGTATTTTCTGTGTGGTCACCTGTGATCCAACTGCTCCGTCTTGGTTCAAATAGCAGTCTTGAACCTAACACAGAGCAGTCTTGAACCTAACACAGAGCAGTCTTGAACCTAACACAGAGCAGTCTTGAACCTAACACAGAGCAGTCTTGAACCTAAAACTTGATACAACCTCAGTCGATGGAAACCATGAATCCATGATCAGTGTCATTTGTTTTCAAGCATAGATCATACGCGGCCTGGCCATAGACCCGCGGGGGCGTTGATCCCCGGAATGCCCTCCAGGTAGACTCCAGGTAGCTAGGTAAGAACTATACTAATCTAACTCACTCATCACGCAAGATAAAAATATATACTTAATACATTTAAAAGGCCCTAAGATCTGAAATTCCCTGCTTGAAAGCATCGAAAGGCTCCCTGTCTGCCAATCGATTCAGAGCTATTGTTAAAATGCACTTATTTTCCGAACGTAACTCAGACATTATTATGTCAAACAAAACCATCTCATTCAACTCTTTCCCTGTTCTTCTTCCATCCTTCCTTCAATTCCCATAGGAAATTAGTTATACATTTTGTCCCATTGACTTCCTGTATCTTCATCTTTATTCAATCACTACAAAACTGAAGATCATTGAATCAGTTCGAAATAATAAGTCATACTTTTGAAATGGTACCATTTGTTCATTAGCTTATTGTACATATGAATGTAGTTAACTGCATAATATGTCCTACTTAATACTCTGTGTCTAATTCTTAACTAGTCTTTAAGCATTAGTATTAGTTTCTCTGAAATGCACTGCATACCAGTGCCTCTTTTTATGTGTCTAACAATGTTTTCTTACGTGTAAACTACATTATTTATGCATCTCATAAATAAATTAAAAAAAATTGTATGTATGTTGAATAAATTGAATAAAAGTACCAACCACTCCAAAAGTATATCCCCACCTGCTTTTAACAGTTCTGTCTTTATCCCATCAATCCCAACTGCTTCACCCTCTTTCATTATACCCACTGCCCTACGAACTTTCCCCACTCACAACTGGCTCTTCCTCACTCCTACAACATTCTATTCCTCCTTGCCCAATACACGAAATCACAGATTCCCTATCCTCATCAATATTAACAATTCTTCTAAATATTCTCTACATCTTCCCGATACCTCTAACTCTCCATCTAACAATTCCCTTCTCATCTTTAACTGTTAAATCATCCACTTACTCTTAAGGTTTCCTCAACTTTTTATTTATTTATTAACACATCGGCCGATTCCCACCAAGGCAGGGTGGCCCGAAAAAGAAAAACTTTCATCATCATTCACTCCATCACTGTCTTGCCAGAAGGGTGCTTTACACTACAGTTATAAACCTGCAACATTTACACCCCTCCTTCAGAGTGCCGGCACTGTACTTCCCATCTCCAGAACTCAAGTCCGGCCTGCCGGTTTCCCTGAATCCCTTCATAAATGTTACTTTGTTCACACTCCAACAGCACGTCAAGTATTAAAAACCATATGCCTCCATTCACTCCTATCAAATACGCTCACACATGCTTGCTGGAAATCAAAGCCCCTCGCACACAAAACTTCCTTTACCCCCTCCCTCCAACCTTTCCTAGGCCGACCCCTACCCCGCCTTCCCTCCACTACAGATTTACACTCTCGAAGTCACTCTGTCTCGTTCCATTCTCTCTACATGTCCAAACCACCTCAACAACCCCTCCTCAGCTCTCTGGACAATCGTTTTGGTAATCCGCACCTCCTCCTAATTTCCAAACTCCGAATTCTCTGCATTATATTCACACCACACATTGAACTCAGACATGACATCTCCACTGCCTCCAGCCTTCTCCTCGTTGCAACATTCATCACCCATGCTTCACACGCATATAAGAGCGTTGGTATAACTATACTCTCATACATTCCCTCTTTACTTCCATGGACAAGGTTCTTTGTCTCCACAGACTCCGAAGTGCTCCACTCACCCTTTTCCCTCATCAATTCTATGATTCACCTCATCCTTCATAGACCCATCCGCCGACATGTCCACTCCCAAATATCTGAATACATTCACCTCCTCCATACTCTCTCCCTCCAATCTGATATCCAATCTTTCGTCACCTATTCTTTTGTTATCCTCATCACCTTACTCTTTCCTATATTCACTTTAAATTTTCTTCTTTTACACACCCTACCAAATTCATCCACCAACCTCTGCAGCTTCTCTTCAGAATCTCCCAAAAGCACAGTGTCATCAGCAAAAAGCAACTGTGACAACTCCCACTTTGTATTTGCTTCTTTATCTTTTAGCCCAACACCTCTTGCCAAGACCCTCGCATTCACTTCTCTTACAACCCCATCTATAAATATATTGAACAACCACGGTGACATCACACAACCTTGTCTAAGGCCCACTTTTACTGGGAAATAGTCCCTTCCCTCCTACACACTCTAACCTGAGCCTCACTATCCTCATAAAAACTCTTCACTGCTTTCAGTAACCTTCCTCCTATTCCATACACCTGCAACATCTGCCACATTGCCCCCCTATCTACCCTATCATACGCCTTTTCCAAATCCATAAATGCCACAAAAACATCTTTACCCTTATCCAAATACTGTTCACCTATATGTTTCACTGTAAACACTTGGTCTACACACCCCCTACCTTTCCTAAAGCCCCTTGTTCATCTGCTATCCTGCTTTCTGTTTTACTCTTAATTCTTTCAATAATAACTCTATCATACACTTTACCAGGTACACATAACAGACTTATTCCCTATAATTTTTGCACTCTCTTTTGTCCCCTTTGCCTTTATACAAAGGAACAATACACGCTCTCTGCCAATCCTAGGTACCTTACCCTCTTCCATACATTTATTAAATAATAGCACCAACCACTCCAAAATTATATCCCCACCTGCTTTTAACATTTCTATCTTTATCCCATCAATCCCAGCTGCCTTACCCTTTCATTCTACCCACTGCCTCACGAACTTCCCCTACACCCACAACTGGCTCTTCCACACTCCTACAAGATGTTATTCCTCCTTGCCCTACACACGAAATCACAGCTTCCCTGTCTTCATCAACATTTAACAAATCCTCAAAATATTCTCTCCATCTTCCCGATACCTCTAACTCTCCATTTAATAACTCTCCTCTCCTATTTTTAACTGTCAAATCCATTTGTTCTCTAGGCTTCCTCAACTTATTAATCTCATTCCAAAACTTTTCTTATTTTCAACAAAATTTGCTGATAACATCTCACCCACTCTCTCATCTGCTCTCTTTTTACATTGCTTCACCACTCTTTTAACCTCTCTTTTCTCTCCATATACTCTTCCCTCCTTGCATCACTTCTACTTTGTAAAAACCTCTCATATGCTAACTTTTTCTCCTTACTACTCTCTTTACATCATCATTCCACCAATCGCTCCTCTTCCCTCCGCACCCACTCGCCTGTAACCACAAACTTCTGCTGAACACTCTAACACTACATTTTTAAATCTACCCCATACATTTTCGACCCATTGCCTACACTCTCACTAGCCCATCTATCCTCCAATAGTTGTTTATATCTTACCCTAACTGCCTCCTCTTTTAGTTTATAAACCTTCACCTCTCTTTTACTTACTGATTCTATTTTCCTTGTATCCCATCTACCTTTTACTCCACTGTAGCTATAACTAAAAAGTGATTTGATATATCTGTAGCCCTCTATAAACATGTACATCCTGAAGTCTACTCAACAGTCTTTTATCTATCAATACATAGTCCAACAAACTACTGTCATTACGCCCTACATCATATCTTGTATACTTATTTATCCACTTTTTCTTAAAATATGTATTACCTATAACTAAACCCCTTTCTATACAAAGTTCAATCAAAGGGCTCCCATTATCATTTACACCTGGCACCCCAAACTTACCTACCACACCCTCTCTGCATGTTTCTCCCACTTTAGCATTTAGGTCCCCTACCACAATTACTCTCTCATTTGGTTCAAAAGTTCCTATACATTCGCTTAACATCTCCCAAAATCTCTCTCTCCCTCTACACTCCTCTCTTCTCCAGGTGCATACACGCTTATTATGACCCACTTTTCGCATCCGACCCTTATTTTAATCCACATAATCCTTGAATTTACATATTTATATTCCCTCTTTTCCTTCCATAACTGATCCTTCAACATTATTGCTACCCCTTCCTTAGCTCTAACTCTCTCAGATACTCCTGACTTAATCCATTTATTTCTTCCCACTGAAACTCGCCTACCCCTTCAGCTTTGTTTCGCTTAGGGCCAGGACATCCAACTTCTTTTCATTCATAACATCGGCAATCATCTCTTTCTTATCATCCGCACTACATCCACGCACATTCAGACAACCCAATTTTATAAAGTTTTCTTCTTCTCGTTTTAGTAGATTTGTACAGGAGAAGGGGTTACTAGCCCATTGCTCCGGCATCTTAGTCGCCTCATACGACACGCATGGCTTACGGAGGAAAGATTCTTTTCCACTTCCCCATGGACAATAGAGAAAATAAAAGGAACAAGAGCTATTAAGAAAAAGAAGAAAAACCTAGATGTGTGTATGTATATATATGCATGTGTATGCCAGTGTAGTGTGACCTAAAGTGTAAGTAGAAGTAGCTAGATATACCTGTTATCCAGCGTGTTTATGAGACAGAAAAAAGACACCAGCAATCCTACCATCATGTAAAACAGTTTCAGGTTTCTGTTTCACAGTCACCTGGCAGGACGGTAGTACCTCCCTGGGTGGTTGCTGTCTACCAACCTACTACCTATTAATCTCATTCCAAAACTTTTTCTTATTTTCAACAAAATTTGTTGATAACATCTCACCCACTCATCATTTGCTCTATTTTTACATTCCTTCACCACTAAATTAACCTCTCTTTTTCTCTCCATATACTCCTCCCTCCTTGTATCACTTCTACTTTGAAAAACCCTCGCATACGATAACCTTTTCTCTCTTGCTATTCTCTTTACCTCATCATCCACCAGTCGCTCTTCTTCCCTCCCGCACCCACTTTCCTGTAACCACAAATTTCTGCTGAACACTCTAACACTACATTCTTAAACCTATTCCATACATCATCATCCTCATTGCCTATACTCTCATTAGCCAATCTATCCTCCAGTAGTTGTTTATATCTTACGCTAACTGCCTCCTTTAGTTTATAATCCTTCACCACTATCTTGCTGCTTCTATTTTCCTTGTATCACATCTACATTTTACTCTCACTGTAGCTACAACTAAAAAGTGATCTGATATATATTTAGCCCATCTACAAATATGCAGATCCTGAAGTCTACTCAACAGACTTTTATCTATCAACACATAGTTCAATAAACTACTGTCATTACGCCCTATATCATATCTTGTATACTTATTTATCCTATTTTTTTCTTAAAATTTCTATTACCTATAACCAAACCCCTTTTTATAAAAGTTCAATCAAAGGCTCCCATTATCATTTACGTGTTAAGTAAAGGACACAAATGCAACTAATGAGACATTTTATTGTGACATTTTATTGTGACATTTTATTGTCATTAGTTGCATTTGTGTCGTTTTACTTAACATATTGTCTGTAATTCTACCAATATTAATACATTATCATTTACACCTGGCACCCCAAACTTACCTACCACACCTCTCTGAACGTTTTCCTACTTTAGCATTTAGGTCCCTTAACACAATTACTCTCACTTGGTTCAAAAGTTCCAACACACTCACTTAACCTCTAAAATATCTCTCTCTCCTCTACACTCCTCTCTTCTCCAGGTGCATACACACTTATTATGACCCACTTTTCACATCCGACCCTTATTTTATTCCTCATAATAATTGAATTTATTCATTTATTTTCCCTCTTCTCTTTCCATAACTGATCCGTCAACATTATTGCTACCCCTTCCTTAGCTCTAACTCTCTCAGATACTCCTGACTTAATCCCATTTATTTCTCCCCACTGAAACTCGCCTACCCCCTTCAACTTTGTTTCGCTTAGGGCGAGGACATCCAACTTCTTTTCATTCATAACATCGGCAATCATCTCTTTCTTATCATCCGCACTACATCCACGCACATTCAGACAACCCAATTTTATAAAGTTTTTCTTCTTCTCGTTTTTAGTAGATTTGTACAGGAGAAGGGGTTACTAGCCCATTGCTCCCGGCATCTTAGTCGCCTCATACGACACGCATGGCTTACGGAGGAAAGATTCTTTTCCACTTCCCCATGGACAATAGAGAAAATAAAAGGAACAAGAGCTATTAAGAAAAAGAAGAAAAACCTAGATGTGTGTATGTATATATATGCATGTGTATGCCAGTGTAGTGTGACCTAAAGTGTAAGTAGAAGTAGCTAGATATACCTGTTATCCAGCGTGTTTATGAGACAGAAAAAGACACCAGCAATCCTACCATCATGTAAAACAGTTTCAGGTTTCTGTTTCACAGTCACCTGGCAGGACGGTAGTACCTCCCTGGGTGGTTGCTGTCTACCAACCTACTACCTATTAATCTCATTCCAAAACTTTTTCTTATTTTCAACAAAATTTGTTGATAACATCTCACCCACTCATCATTTGCTCTATTTTTACATTCCTTCACCACTAAATTAACCTCTCTTTTTCTCTCCATATACTCCTCCCTCCTTGTATCACTTCTACTTTGAAAAACCCTCGCATACGATAACCTTTTCTCTCTTGCTATTCTCTTTACCTCATCATCCACCAGTCGCTCTTCTTCCCTCCCGCACCCACTTTCCTGTAACCACAAATTTCTGCTGAACACTCTAACACTACATTCTTAAACCTATTCCATACATCATCATCCTCATTGCCTATACTCTCATTAGCCAATCTATCCTCCAGTAGTTGTTTATATCTTACGCTAACTGCCTCCTTTAGTTTATAATCCTTCACCACTATCTTGCTGCTTCTATTTTCCTTGTATCACATCTACATTTTACTCTCACTGTAGCTACAACTAAAAAGTGATCTGATATATATTTAGCCCATCTACAAATATGCAGATCCTGAAGTCTACTCAACAGACTTTTATCTATCAACACATAGTTCAATAAACTACTGTCATTACGCCCTATATCATATCTTGTATACTTATTTATCCTATTTTTTTCTTAAAATTTCTATTACCTATAACCAAACCCCTTTTTATAAAAGTTCAATCAAAGGCTCCCATTATCATTTACGTGTTAAGTAAAAGGACACAAATGCAACTAATGAGACATTTTATTGTGACATTTTATTGTGACATTTTATTGTCATTAGTTGCATTTGTGTCGTTTTACTTAACATATTGTCTGTAATTCTACCAATATTAATACATTATCATTTACACCTGGCACCCCAAACTTACCTACCACACCCTCTCTGAACGTTTTTCCTACTTTAGCATTTAGGTCCCTTAACACAATTACTCTCACTTGGTTCAAAAGTTCCAACACACTCACTTAACCTCTAAAATATCTCTCTCTCCTCTACACTCCTCTCTTCTCCAGGTGCATACACACTTATTATGACCCACTTTTCACATCCGACCCTTATTTTATTCCTCATAATAATTGAATTTATTCATTTATTTTCCCTCTTCTCTTTCCATAACTGATCCGTCAACATTATTGCTACCCCTTCCTTAGCTCTAACTCTTTCATATTCTCATGACTTAATCCCATTTATTTCTCTCTTCTAAAACTCACCTACCCCCTTCAGGTTTGTTTTGCTTAGAGCTAGGACATCCAACTTCTTTTCATTCATAACATTAGCAATCATATCTTTCTTATCATCCGCTCTACATTCATGCACATTCAAACATCCCAATTTTATAAAGTTTATCTTTTCCTTGTTTTTAGTAGTTTATACGGGACAAGGGGCTACTAGCCCATTGCTCCTGGCATTTAGTCGCCTCCTACGACACGTATGGCTTACGGAGGAAAGATTATTTTCCACTTCCCCATGGAGAATAGAAAAAAATAAAGGAGAACAAGAACTATTAAGGAAAAAGAAAAACTCTGATGGTGTGTATTCACATGCGTTTGCATGCCTGTGTAGTGTGACCTGTGTAGTGTGACCTACGTGTGAGCAGAAGTAGCAAGACGTACCTGAAATCTTGCATGTTTAAGAGACAGAAAAAAAACACCAGCAATCCTACCATCAAGCAAAACAATTACAAATTCTGTTGCACACTCACGTGTCAGGAAGGCAATACCTCCCTGGGTGGTTGCTGTAGCAGTACCTCCCTGGGTGGTTGCTGTAGCAGTACCTCCCTGGGTGGTTGCTGTAGCAGTACCTCCCTGGGTGGTTGCTGTAGCAGTACCTCCCAGGGTGGTTGCTGTAGCAGTACCTCCTGGGTGGTTGCTGTAGCAGTACCTCCTGGGTGGTTGCTGTAACAGTACCTCCTGGGTGGTTGCTGTAGCAGTACCTCCCAGGGTGGTTGCTGTAGCAGTACCTCCCTGGGTGGTTGCTGTAGCAGTACCTCCCTGGGTGGTTGCTGTAGCAGTACCTCCCTGGGTGGTTGCTGTAGCAGTACCTCCCTGGGTGGTTGCTGTAGCAGTACCTCCCTGGGTGGTTGCTGTAGCAGTACCTCCTGGGTGGTTGCTGTAGCAGTACCTCCCTGGGTGGTTGCTGTAGCAGTACCTCCCTGGGTGGTTGCTGTAGCAGTACCTCCCTGGGTGGTTGCTGTAGCAGTACCTCCCTGGGTGGTTGCTGTAGCAGTACCTCCCTGGGTGGTTGCTGTAGCAGTACCTCCCTGGGTGGTTGCTGTAGCAGTACCTCCCTGGGTGGTTGCTGTAGCAGTACCTCCCTGGGTGGTTGCTGTAGCAGTACCTCCCTGGGTGGTTGCTGTAGCAGTACCTCCCTGGGTGGTTGCTGTAGCAGTACCTCCCTGGGTGGTTGCTGTAGCGTTGATTATATCTGCTTTAGTAATATGCAGATTTTTATTATTAATAAGTTTTTCATGAGACTTAAAAAATCTTTGAGGGTAATTGCGAATATTTTATTTCATCATAGATTTATAAACCATTCGCTTATTTATATTATTTCATAAGTCAATAAACGCTTTTGCAATCTCCATACTTTTGAGTTTTTTTTTGTTTTTTTTGAAGTTGTAAAACTTAGACTGAAACCTAGAGCAGCGGTTTTCATTTATTTAATATTTCGTTTGATAAGTTAATTACAAAGTTGTTATTAGCATACTTTGTCTATTCACTGTTTTCAATTAGACTGTCTAATTTTCTTTTTAATTAGTTTTTGAGTTCATTGCAAATTCTTTTGAGATTATTATAGCAATGATCTAACAAACTATGTTTCCATTTTGATGAGTATTTTTTCGTTATCAATATTTGGAAAACATCCTTTTCTTCTATTTAATAATTTCAATATGTTTCTGAAGAATAAATATCATAAAATCATCAAAAGGGCGACATATATATATATATATATATACATATATATATATATATATATATATATATATATATATATATATATATATATATATATATATATATATATATATATATATATATATATATATATATATATATGGACCCCATATATTTAAAAAAAAAAAAAAAAAAAAATATATATATATATATATATATATATATATTAATATGTATATATATATATATATATATATATATTATATGGATTAGTCAAGAGGATTGTCCCTGAACGTTTGAGAGGTGTGGTGGGAGCTCAAGACCCCAGGTTCATTGAAGCAGCAGTGCAGTGGGACATCCTGGCAGACTCCTCCAGTAGACCAGCTCCTCCCAAAGAGCACAAACAGTCCCACTGGGACAAACCGATCATGGAAAAAATTTCCAACACAATGCTCACCAACGCTTCAGGAAAGGACAAAGCTCGTCTCCTAGCAGGAGATTTCCTTCTTGCTGTTCCCAATTCCTCTCTGGGGACTTGACTCGACCCACAGGCCATTCGGATTGGTGTTGCTCTTCGCCTAGCCGCCCCCATACTCACCGAACATAGGTGTATTTGCGGCAGGGCGACGGCTGACCAATTCGGATTTCATGGTCTAGTGTGTCACACATCAGAAGGGAAGTATGCTAGACATGAGGAGGTCAATGACATCATAAAGAGAAGCCTCGCCACAGCCCGTTGCCCAGCTCAACGAGAACCCCAAGTGCAGAGGTCTGATGGAAGTCAAAAGCGTCCTGATGGAGCCACCATGCTACCCTGGAAGGATGGTAAGCAGATTGCTTGGGACTACACCTGTGCTGCCACATTGGCAGACACCTACCTGCCACACTCCTTAGCCGAAGGGGGTGGAGCTGCCAGCCACAGGGAGACCCAGAAGACCCGCAAATATGAAGACCTTCCCTCTTGCTATAACTTCATCCCAATAGGGTCGGAGACCCATGGAGCATGGGGCAAGTGTGCTCTAAAGTTTCTCAAGGAGCTGGGTGGAAAACTCATCATAGAAACCAAGGACCACAGGGCGACCATCTTCCTCTTTCAGAGACTCAGTGTTGCGATCCAGAGGGCAAATGCCTGCAGTATTCTGGGCACGCGGCCCACTGCCGGGTAGTTGGACGAAGTATATTTGACATGTAGCTCTGAGTTATCTATGTTGTTTTACTCCCCATTGTATTTTGTCTTGAAATAAAGTTTGTAAAAAAAAAAAAAAAAGATGGGGTGGTAGGGGAAGTGGAATATTCAAATGGCTTCAGAAAGAAATCTAAATATTCTTCCTTGAAGTCTTTTATCCACTTCTCCGAGGCAATGGGTCCACAATTGACACCAGAGGTGGACCCCATCCTATATATATATATATATTTTTTTTTTTTTCAATATATGGGGTCCACTCTATATATATATATATATATATATATATATATATATATATATATATATATATATATATATATATATATATATATATATAGTTGTTGCTGTCAAGTGTCTTGCAACACTGGCCAGTCATGTTGTTGCTTTCAAGTGTCTTACAACACTGTGGCCAGTCATGTTGTTGCTGTCAAGTGTCTTGCAACACTGTAGCCAGTCATGTTGTTGCTTTCAAGTGTCTTACAACACTGTAGCCAGTCATGTTGTTGCTGTCAAGTGTCTTGCAACACTGTAGCCAGTCATGTTGTTGCTTTCAAGTGTCTTACAACACTGTAGCCAGTCATGTTGTTGCTGTCAAGTGTCTTGCAACACTGTGGCCAGTCATGTTGTTGCTTTCAAGTGTCTTACAACACTGTGGCCAGTCATGTTGTTGCTGTCAAGTGTCTTGCAACACTGTAGCCAGTCATGTTGTTGCTTTCAAGTGTCTTACAACACTGTGGCCAGTCATGTTGTTGCTGTCAAGTGTCTTGCAACACTGTGGCCAGTCATGTTGTTGCTTTCAAGTGTCTTACAACACTGTGGCCAGTCATGTTGTTGCTGTCAAGTGTCTTACAACACTGTAGCCAGTCATGTTGTTGCTTTCAAGTGTCTTGCAACACTGTGGCCAGTCATGTTGTTGCTGTCAAGTGTCTTGCAACACTGTGGCCAGTCATGTTGTTGCTGTCAAGTGTCTTGCAACACTGTGGCCAGTCATGTTGTTGCTGTCAAGTGTCTTGCAACACTGTAGCCAGTCATGTTGTTGCTTTCAAGTGTCTTACAACACTGTGGCCAGTCATGTTGTTGCTGTCAAGTGTCTTGCAACACTGTGGCCAGTCATGTTGTTGCTGTCAAGTGTCTTGCAACACTGTGGCCAGTCATGTTGTTGCTGTCAAGTGTCTTGCAACAATGAGTAACAGCATGTTTGTTTTCCAGGTTTATCCTACAAAAAATGGTCAGCAAAACATAAAAACAGATGCCCTCCTTTGCCTGTATTCCCTCGGCTTCCTGTATGCTGTCTACATCCTGTCTGCCGCCGTCGACTACAACAGAAAACAGGTAAATGAGTCCTAATTTACTGCTCCCCCTCCCCCCTCTTCTCTCTCCTTCCCTCAAGTGGTGTTGAAACCTTTGCCAAACTGCAGCCAGCCTGATTAGATCCTGTGACACATTCTCCCGCCACATGCGACAGGACAACGTTCACACTGTCCTCGGATCATGAACATTGTCCTCGGATTATGAACAACACCTAGCTCTGCTGGGTGCATGATGTTTGAAGTATCGCTGGTTAAGGCAAGGGTGGGCAATCTACGACCAAAGGTTTTCATGCTGCCCACCAAGATCAAGTCATATACTCACGTATATGCAACTGAATGAACAAAACTTTGTTCATTTTCCTGTGTTGAAAACACGAGGTGTTGCACAAGCATCATCAGACAAGTACAGTTCCAAGTTGATGACTTTATAAGAGGAATTTATCAGAAGATTTGCTGATTTCAAGGCAATTGAAAGACAGTTCGATTTGCTCAGCTCACCTTCTACCTGTGACATTGACACGACTACTGGAGAACTGCGGATGCAACTACTGGAGAACTGCGGATGCAACTACTGGAGAACTGCGGATGCAACTGATTGATTTGCAAGCCGACAACTCTCTAAAGAGGAGACTTGAAAGTAAACCACTGGTAAACTTTTATGCATCTCTGCACTCAGAAAAGCTTCAAATTTTGAAAATACTTGCAAAAAAGATGTTTGTGTTGTTTACATCAGCTAACATTCGTGAGCAGACTTTCTCTATAATGAAGGTTAACAAGTCAAAAAACAGATCACTTCTCACAGACTCAAATCTTCAGTCAGTGTTAGGGATCATAAATTTTCAAGATTTCTTCATCAATGATTTCTGGGCTGCAAATACGTAAGGCTCTCAAAAACATTCATGAGAAAACAAACTGTTTAACTTTACCTTCTTGTGAATAATAATAGTGTACATAAGAACAGTTATTTGTTGGTTTTCTGTGAATTTAAAATTTGAAATCATGGAACCCCTTAATAATTAAAACATCTAGAAAAGGCAATAAGTTATTTTGTTCAAATTCAACAGTAAAATTTATTGAATGAGGTAGATTATTTAATTTAATAAAGAAATTGTATATATCTATATTCTTAGGCATAAGACATAAAATAATAAAATATCATCAACATATCTATACCATTTAACTCTACTGGTAAGGACTTCGTTAAGCAATCTTATTTCAAAATATTCCATATAAAAATTACTAAGGACAGGTGAGAAGATATTTCGTTGTCTTACCAAACCTCTGAGTGTAAAACTCGACATTAAATAGAAACTTTGCATCAAGAATAGATAGTTTAATGATAGTAGGTACTGGCAATGGTAAATCATAATTTATAAGTTCTTCAGATAAGAAACTTAATATATCATCAACTCGAACTTTTGTAAACAAGGAAGAAATATCAAAACTAACCATATTGGAATCACTTAAATCATTCATGTTTATTAATTTTTCCAACAAATCTGCATTGATTTTAACATTAAAATTATAAATTTTTCCAACATTTGGGCTCATAATTTTCTCCTAGTTATTTATATAATTTATAGGAAACAACCTATGGAGCTAATAGGTCTGGCTGGATTACCTTTAGATTTCTTTCTGAAGCCATTTGAATATTCCACTTCCCCTACCACCCCATCTTTTAATTGTGTATAAACTTTATTTCAAGACAAAATACATTGGTCCTTGGTTTCTATGATGAGTTTTTCACCCAGCTCTTTGAGAAACTTTAGAGCACACTTGCCCCATGTTCCAAGGGTCTCCGACCCTATTGGGATGAAGTTATAGCAAGGGGGAAGACCTTCATATTTGCGAGTCTTCTGGGTCTCCCTGTGGCTGGCAGCTCCACCCCCTTCGGCTATGGAGTATGGCAAGTAGGTGTCTGCCATTGTGGCAGCACAGGTGTAGTCCCAAGCAATCAGCTTACCATCCTTCCAGGGTAGCATAGTGGCTCCATCAGGACGCTTTTGACTTCCATCAGACCTCTGCACTTGGGGTTCCCTGAGCTGGGCAACGGGCTGTGGCGAGGCTTATCTTCATGAT
>WNWK01023852.1:0-30516 GCA_009830355.1 Cherax destructor | reverse complement strand
CCCAATGCCATGAGCTGCCACTTTCTTTAACAGTCTCTGGTGCGGTACTCTATCAAAAGCCTTACTAAAGTCTAAATAAACAATATCGAATTCTTTATCGTGATCAACAGCCTCAAAAGCTTTACTGAAGAAGGTTAATAAATTAGATAGGCAGGAACGGCCCCTCGTGAATCCATGCTGGGTATCATTAATCAAATTATGGTTATCTAGATGGCTTCTAATAATATCAGCTATAATTGACTCTAATAATTTGCCTACAATTGAGGTCAGGCTTATTGGGCGGTAGTTTGACGGTAGTGACTTGTCCCCTGCTTTAAAAATAGGAATTACATTAGCCATCTTCCACATATCAGACACTACACCTGTTTGAAGAGATAAATTAAAAATGTTTTCTAACGAATTTATGTCCATTCTGTAATATGGAGACCAGAACTGAGCTGCGTAATCTAGGTGAGGCCTTACTAATGATGTATAAAGCTGTAATATAACGTCTGGACTTCTGTTGCTAACACTTCTTGATATAAATCCCAGTAATCTATTTGCCTTATTACGTACGCTTAGGCATTGCTGTCTTGGTTTAAGGTTGCTGCTTACCATCACCCCCAAGTCCTTCTCGCAATCTGTATGGCTAAGTTCTACGTTATTTAACTTATAAGTGCTTGGGTTATGGACACTCCCGAGCTTTAGAACTTTGCATTTATCTACATTGAACTGCATCTGCCATTTTTCTGACCAGGAATTGAGTTTGTCTAAATCCTCCTGTAGTTCACTGACATCTACGTCTGAATCGATTATCCTACCTATCTTCGTGTCATCAGCGAATTTGCTCATATCACTAGAAATTCCCTCGTCAAGGTCATTTATATATATTATAAACAACAACGGGCCCAAAACCGATCCCTGAGGAACGCCACTTGTTACAGATCCCCACTCGATTTAACCCCATTTATGCACACCCTCTGCTTCCTATTGGTGAGCCATGACTCGATCCATGACAACACTTTTCCCCCAATGCCATGAGCAGCCACTTTCTTTAACAGTCTCTGATGTGGTACTCTATCAAAAGCCTTACTAAAATCCAAATAAACGATATCGAATTCTTTATCATTATCAACTGCCTCAAAAGCCCCACTGAAAAAGTTAAAAATTAGTTAGGCAGGAACGGCCCCTGGTGAATCCATGCTGAGTATCATTAATCAAATTATGCCTATCGAGATGGCTTCTTATGTTATCAGCTATAATCGACTCTAGTAATTTGCCTACAATTGATGTTAGACTTATTGGGCGGTAATTTGATGGTAACGACTTGTCCCCTGCTTTAAAAATAGGAATTACATTAGCCATCTTCCACGTATCCGGCACTACACCTGTTTGAAGAGATAGGTTAAAAATGTTAGTTAAGGGTTCACAGAGTTCTATTTTGCATTCCTTAAGAACCCTTGAAAAAGCTCATCAGGGCCTGGCGATTTATTTTGCTTCAAACGGTCTATCTGTTTGATAACCTTTTCGCTAGTGACTGTGATACTACATAATTTATCTTCTTCAGGCCCACTAAAATACCTAATTCTTGGGATATTATTAATGTCTTCCTGAGTGAAAACCGAGAGAAAATAATTATTAAAAATAGAGCACATTTCATTCTCTTTGTCAGTAAGATACCCATAATTATTTTTAAGGGGACCTATCTTATCTCTAACTTTTGTTCTATACACCTGAAAAAACCTTTTTGGGTTAGTTTTCGAATCCCTAGCAACTTTAATTTCGTAGTCCCGTTTAGCTTTTCTTATCCCCTTTTTAACGTCCCTCTTAATGTCAATATACTGACTCATAAGATGACCCTCACCTCTTTTGATACGCCTATAAACTCCTTTCTTCTGCCCTAAAAGATATTTGAGCCTATTATTCATCCATTTTGGGTCATTTCTATTCGATCTAATTTCTTTATATGGGATAAATGTTATTTGGGCAGCATGTATAGTGTTCAGAAACCTGTCATATTGATAGCTATCTTCATTACCCATGATAGCTATCTTCATTACCCTGATAGCTATCTTCATTACCCTGATAGCTATCTTCATTACCCTGATAGCTATCTTCATTACCCTGATAGCTATCTGTATGGCTAAGTTCTACGTTATTTAACTTATAAGTGCTTGGGTTATGGACACTCCCGAGCTTCAGAACCTTGCATTTATCTACATTGAACTGCATCTGCCACTTTTCTGACCACGAATTAAGTTTGTCTAAATCTTCCTGAAGTTCTATGACATCTATGTTTGAATCAATTATCCTACCTATCTTCGTGTCGTCGGCGAATTTGCTCATATCACTAGTAATTCCCTCATCAAGGTCATTGATATATATTATAAATAACAATGGGCCTAAGACTGATCCCTGTGGAACACCACTTGTTACAAGTCCCCATTCGGATTTAACCCCATTTATGCACACTCTCTGCTTCCTATTGGTGAGCCATGACTCGATCCATGACAGCACTTTTCCCCCAATGCCATGAGCTGCCACTTTCTTTAACAGTCTCTGGTGCGGTACTCTATCAAAAGCCTTACTAAAGTCTAAATAAACAATATCGAATTCTTTATCGTGATCAACAGCCTCAAAAGCTTTACTGAAGAAGGTTAATAAATTAGATAGGCAGGAACGGCCCCTCGTGAATCCATGCTGGGTATCATTAATCAAATTATGGTTATCTAGATGGCTTCTAATAATATCAGCTATAATTGACTCTAGTAATTTGAAACTACCCAAGGTCCCAGCTTCAACAATCCTACTAGGCAGACTGTTCCACTCATCAACTACCCTATTTCCAAACCAATACTTTCCTATATCCTTTCTAAATCTAAACTTATCTAAACTTATCTAACTTGAATCCATTATTGCGGGTTCTCTCTTGGAGAGATATCCTCAAGACCCTATTTATATCCCCTTTGTTAATACCCATTTTCCACTTGTATACCTCGATCATAAGAACATAAGAAAGGAGGAACACTGCAGCAGGCCTGTTGGCCCATTCTAGGCAGGTCCTTCACATTCCATCCCACCAACAGAATATTTGTTCAACCTAATTTTCAATGCTACCCAAAAAATAAGCTTTGATAATTTTATTTACTCATGTGCAATTCCCACTCAAATCCAACCCCTTTCACTCATGAATTTATCCAACCTAAATTTAAAACTACCCAAGGTCCTTGCTTCAATAACCCTACTAGGCAGACTGTTCCATTCATCAACTACCCTATTTCCAAACCAATACTTTCCTATATCCTTTCTAAATCTAAACTTATCTAACTTGAATCCATTATTGCGGGTTTCTCTTGGGGAGATACCCTCAAGACCTTATTTATATCCCCTTTGTTAATACCCATTTTCCACTTGTATACCTCGATCATGTCTCCCTCATTCTACGTCTTACAAGTGAATGTAATTTAAGGGTCTTCAATCTTTCTTCGTAAGGAAGATTTCTAATGCTATGTATTAATTTAGTCATTCTACGCTGAATGTTTTCTAACGAATTTATGTCCATTCTGTAATATGGAGACCAGAACTGAGCTGCGTAATCTAGGTGAGGCCTTACTAATGATGTATAAAGCTGTAATATAACGTCTGGACTTCTGTTGCTAACACTTCTTGATATAAATCCCAGTAATCTATTTGCCTTATTACGTACGCTTAGGTATTGCTGTCTTGGTTTAAGGTTGCTGCTTACCATCACCCCCAAGTCCTTCTCGCAATCTGTATGGCTAAGTTCTACGTTATTTAACTTATAAGTGCTTGGGTTATGGACACTCCGAGCTTTAGAACTTTGCATTTATCTACATTGAACTGCATCTGCCATTTTTCTGACCAGGAATTGAGTTTGTCTAAATCCTCCTGTAGTTCACTGACATCTACGTCTGAATCGATTATCCTACCTATCTTCGTGTCATCAGCGAATTTGCTCATATCACTAGAAATTCCTCGTCAAGGTCATTTATATATATTATAAACAACAACGGGCCAAAACCGATCCCTGAGGAACGCCACTTGTTACAGATCCCCACTCCGATTTAACCCCATTTATGCACACCTCTGCATCCTATTGGTGAGCCATGACTCGATCCATGACAGCACTTTTCCCCCAATGCCATGAGCTGCCACTTTCTTTAACAGTCTCTGGTGTGGTACTCTATCAAAAGCCTTACTAAAGTCTAAATAAACAATATCGAATTCTTTATCGTGATCAACAGCCTCAAAAGCTTTACTGAAGAAGGTTAATAAATTAGATAGGCAGGAACGGCCCTCGTGAATCCATGCTGGGTATCATTAATCAAATTATGGTTATCTAGATGGCTTCTAATAATATCAGCTATAATTGACTCTAGTAATTTGCCTACAATTGAGGTCAGGCTTATTGGGCGGTAGTTTGACGGAAGTGACTTGTCCCCTGCTTTAAAAATAGGAATTACATTAGCCATCTTCCACATATCAGACACTACACCTGTTTGAAGAGATAAATTAAAAATGTTAGATATTGGTTCACAGAGTTCCATTTTGCATTCTTTAAGAACCCTTGCAAAAAGCTCATCAGGACCCGGCGATTTATTTTGTTTCAGTCGGTCCAGCTGTTTCATAATCATTTCGCTAGTGACTGTGATATTACATAATTTATCTTCTTCTGGGCCTCTGTAAAAATTAATTACTGGGATATTATTAATGTCTTCCTGTGTGAAAACCGAGAGAAAATAATTATTAAAAATAGAGCACATATCATTCTCCTTGTCAGTAAGATGCCCAAAGTTATTTTTAAGGGGACCTATCTTATCCCTAACTTTTGTTCTATAAACCTGGAAAAACTTTTGGGTTAGTTTTGAATCCTAGCAACTTTAATTTCATAGTCCCGTTTAGCTTTTCTTATTCCCTTTTTAACGTCCCTCTTAATGTCAGTATACTGATTTATAAGATGACCCTCACCTCTTTTATGCGCCTATAAATTCCTTTCTTCTGCCCTAAAAGATATTTGAGCCTATTATTCATCCATTTTGGGTCATTTCTACTTGATCTAATTTCTTTATACGGGATAAATGTTCTTTGGGCAGCCTGTATAGTGTTAAGAAAACTGTCATATTGATACCTCTCTTCTTCACCCCAGTCCACAGTTGATAAGTGTTCTCTAAGTCCATTATAATCTGCTAAGCGAAAATCTGGGACCATTACTGAATTATCCCTACTATCATACATCCATTCAATGCTAAAGGTAATTGACTTGTGGTCGCTTGAGCCGAGTTCCTCTGTAATTTCTAAATTATTAACAAGGGTTTCCTTGCTTGCCAGAACCAAGTCAAGTAGGTTATTTCCCTTGTAGGTTCTGTTACAAACTGCTTCAAAAAGCAATCCTGAACTACTTCTAGAAAGTCGTTAGATTCTAAATTCCCTGTCATGAAATTCCAATCAATCTGACTAAAGTTAAAGTCCCCTAGAATTACTACGTTATCGTGTCTTGTGGCCTTAACAATTTCCTCCCAAAGTAGTCTCCCTTGTTCCCTATCTAAGTTTGGAGGACGGTAAATCACGCCTAAAATCAATTTTTCACACCCCTCTGAAAATTCTATCCAGACAGACTCTGTATGTGTTAATTCAGACTTTATACCCGTTTTTATGCAACAATTTAAATGATCACGGACATAGAGTGCCACCCCACCCCCTTTCTCGATACTTCTGTCTACTTGGAACAATTTAAAACCCTGAGTACATCCAGTGCTTGGAATCATTGGAAACCCGCGGTTTCCGTCGCGCACCCTCCGTGAGGTCGGCCTCTTGTCCTGACCAACCTCATAAGAGAGCTCGTATCTCGTCACCTCCTGACCATCAGCGCTCAGTTATCAGTGAAACCCAGTCTGGGGACGCCCACTCTGACCATCACTCTAACTCTCGCGCTGTTGTAGAGGATGACCGTTGTCAAGCCGCAGTCTCCCTGTCGGCAGGCGACTGTCTGACTCGTGTCATGGCATCAGCGAGCAGAGTTACTGCCTGTACAAAGTATGACGTCACTTTGTCGGCTAATTCGCTCACTCCTGTTACGGTGTATGTGAGAAGAGCTTTCGAAGGAGATCATGTGCTAGTCGACAACGACACATGCAGAGTCAAGGGCCTCTCCCTTGAGCCGTCCTTGCACACTGTGCGTCGTGGCAAGTTGCAAGTCCTTGTCGGTAACTTGCATAGTCGAGAATTCCCCTGAGGAAGGATACTTCACTTGTCGACCTCGTCAGATTCCCTCTCCCGGTGAGTGGAGGGCGAAATCCCAGCTGACGTTCTTGTAAGTGCAGTCCTCCCAGGTGAGTCCGCTACTAATTCTTCCGTCACCCGGCCAGTGCAGGAAGATGATCTAGCTATGACAGACTACCCTGAAGAAGTTCCACAACTTCTCCAGGTTCTCAATCGCGCACGCACTGCCGTCGCGTTAGATGGTGAGTCCATGGGTCTGACCCCGCTTATGTCTCACCATATTCCGCTTGGAAAGGTACTAAACCCATTTACGTGCCTGCGTATCGTTTGCCGCATGCGCAAAGAGTGTTTGCTGACGAACTCATTGCAAAGATGCTCTGCGATGGAGTTATCGAGGAGTTCATTTCCCCGTGGAATGCCCCTCTAATCCTAGTTCCCAAGAAAGATGGAACATGGCGTCCTGTTATAGATTACAGGAAACTGAATGCCTGTACCATCCCAGACCGATTTCCATTGCCAGTTCTGAATGACCTGTTACAGAACATTGGCGATAACAAGGTCTTTTCGACTCTTGATCTTCTTCAAGGGTTTTGGCAGATCCCTCTTGATGACCAAAGCAAAGAACTAACAGCGTTCTCTACGCCTACTGGTCATTATCAGTTCAAGAGAATGCCCTTCGGCTTGCGTGGAAGCCCAATCACGTTCAGTCGTCTAATGACAACGATTTTCCGTACTCTCCTAGGTGGCACGCTCATGGTCTACCTAGACGATCTCATTGTGATGTCCCAAGATGTTCCTACGCATCCCGTAAAACTTGAGCGGGTACTGGAAAAACTATCCAAGGCTAATCTTAAGGTGAAGCTTTCAAAATGCCAGTTCCTTAAGCAGGAACTAAAGTTTCTGGGCCACGTAGTGACTCAGAGCGGCATCAAGACAGAGTCTAAAATCTCAGCTGTGCGAAGGTTCCCTAGACCTACGACGGCGGATACTGTCCGCTCCTTCGTAGGCCTAGCTGGATTCTACCGCACCTTCATAGCCGGTTTCTCCACCTTAGCTGCACCCTTGACGCAGCTCCTTAAGAAAGATGTTCCCTTTGAGTGGACGTGTGACCAAGAAAGAGCTTTCGTCACACTTAAGAATAGGTTAACATCAGCCCCAGTCCTTAGGTTCCCTGATTTCACCAAAGCGTTCACCTTGACGACAGATGCCAGCAAAGTTGGCATCGGTGCAGTCTTGTCGCAGGAATCTAATGGTAAGCAACAGCCAATAGCTTATGCTAGCCGTGTTCTTACCAAAGCTGAAGTCAATTACTCTGTGACAGAGCTAGAAGCCTTAGCCATCGTCTGGTCTTTGAACCACTTCAGAGACATTATTTACCAGTATCCTATCAAGATTTACACGGATCATCTGCCGTTATTATCCCTTTTTGCAAACAAGAATCTCTCTGGGAAACATGCTCGGTGGTCTCTCACCTTTAACGACTACAATCCCGAAATCTGCTATGTACCGGGTAAGCAAATGTCGTGGCTGACGCCTTGTCGAGGCATATAGCCTTTGTCAGTGCAGACAACTCGTTCTCCGTCGATGACCTAGAGAGAGCCCAACGGCAGGACCCGGTGTGGTCACCAGTCCTTCGATTCCTAACCAAGGAGGACGTTGGCCCGCGAGTCAAGTCGCCCGTTCCGCTGACAGACTTAGTGGTCAATCAAGGAGTACTGTGTCGTGTAGCTCGACTAGTGGACCCCGGCAGAACCGTACACCAACTGGTGATACCGGAGTCCCTGGTACCCACGACTCTCAAGTTGATCCACGATGTCCCAGGCGCAGCGCACCCCGGGAAGGACCGCAGCATCAAACAGGCAAGAATGAAATATTTCTGGCCAAAGATGGCAGCGGAAATTGCCAAGTATGTACACCAGTGTGTCGTTTGCTTACAACACAAGGGTACTGTCACGGGTTCCAATCCCATTCTGAAGTATCCCATTACAAAGGAGCCCTGGGAGAGAACTTCTGTCGACCTGTTGACGAATTTCTCGACCTCGGAGAAGGGTAATAAACACCTGCTTGTAATGGTAGATAACTTGACGCGGTACTGCGAGTTAGTACCCATCCCTGACAAAACGGCGGAGACAGTCGCAAATGCTTTCCGTGAGCGTATCGTTCTCCGTCATACCTGCCCACGTGTTCTCCTGTCAGACAATGGGTCGGAGTTCATAAATGCCACAATGAAGGACCTTTGTTCCAGGTTTGACATTCACCAAGCACCAGTAGCTCCACGTCACCCGGCGAGTAATGGTCTTGCTGAACGTACAAACCGCAAAGTTCTGGAGGTGCTCAGAGTAACTGTTAATCCGAGTTGTACTACATGGAATGACGCTATTCCAGATGTTCAGTGTACATTGAACTCTTCCTCAACAGCTCGATTGGCGAGACACCCCAATTTGCCTTGTACGGCTATGATAAGCGTTTACCGTACGAAATCCTGTTTGCTCCGCCTAGCCCAAACTATGACGCCAATAACACCGGTATAGTTAAGATGCGGACCACACAGCTTGTTTTCCAGCGAGTACGTGAGAACCTAATAAAAGCCACGGATAGGTTCACATCTGATCGCAACGCCCACGCTAAGGAAAGTAAGGTGGAACCAGGTTGCAAAGTTATGTTGCTCAACCCGACGCAGACCCTGGTATGCATAAACTTGTCCCCAAGTTTGTCGGACCTACCGTGTCCTACGACAGCTCCGCGGCAATAAGTTCGAGGTGAGGGAGATAGCTACCGGAACTATCAGAGAAGCTCACCTTGACCACATGAAGTATATTGATCATGTGCAAGCTGAAGCAGAGCTGGAATCGCGGGCATTGCAAAGCCACAAGCAGACTCAAACTAGTGACAACCCGTCTAGTTCTTCACCCGCTATCCCTACGACAGATGACAGTCCTGTAAGGCTCCATACTTATGGCCTGAGACCCCGGACAGCAGTACATTTCTGTGACATTGACATACCTACTGACTTGTCCGACTCCTACGCTAGCTACGCTAATTGTTTGCTGGCAGAAATGGGGATTAATGCGCACACATTGTATAGTTAGTAAATAATGGAGTCAGGGTGGACAACACCATGTAAATATGTAAAATATATTTCTAGAGGGTACCCGTAGTATAATGAATTCCATGGAAATAATGTTATTGTGAGTATGTGCACTCAGTGTGTCTTGTAAAGCCTGTATAAAGGCAAGGGCAATATCGCCCTTTTGAGTTAAATGTCACACCTTAGGAAATGCTACTGTCAGTCATTGTTTGCAGATGTGAGGATGGTACAGCGCTCATGGATGTGTAGTGGACCTGACTTAACTCAGTGGTGGACCTGACTTAACTCAGTGGTGGACCTGACTTAACTCAGTGGTGGACCTGACTTAACTCAGTGAAGACGTGTCTTGTGTGCTCTCTGTCAATCTGAAGAAGATGTCCTCTCTTGAGCTACTCTACCAGCAGCTGAAGGAAGAACTGAGGGTAGCTAAGCTTGAGATACAGCGACTGACTGAGGAAAACAAGAGGATTCGTAGTAATCCTCCTGTTGAGAATCCTCAAGCCAGGAAAGGAACCTGGACAGTGGCTAAAACGCATGGGACAAAGTTAAGGCTCAAGAGGACGGGTGGAGAGGTAGAAACAACGAAGACCCAGGAGAATGTTGTGGAAACATCGAACCCATTCTCCGTGCTACCCGATGAATGTGAGTTGACTTCTGGGAGCGTCACGACGAAAGACACAAAGGAAGGTAAAAACATTGTTGTTGTTGGGGACAGTCAGGTTAGGTACATGGATAGGGCTTTCTGTTTGATTGATAGGAGTAGGAGACAGAGGGTTTGCTTTCCTGGGGCTGGGATGGAGGATATTGTTAGCCGTCTGGACGACATCATGAGAGGTAATGGGAGTAATCCTATTATCTGTCTCAGTGCTGGAGGCAACGATGTTGGCAGACGTAGGAGTGAGGACCTGACTAGCAGGTTTAGGTCAGCAATAGACATAATTAGGAAGAAGGGTGGGAACCCTGTCATATGTGGTATTTTGCCAAGGAGAGGAGTTGGAAATGAATGGCTGTCCAGGGCAATTGGTGTCAATTGCTGGCTGGACAAATACTGTAAGGAAAATTCAGTAACATTCATTGACAACTGGGACCTCTTCTATGGCAGAAATGACATGTATGCCAGGGATGGGGTTCACTTATCCAGGTCTGGGGTGGGGGCACTGGCAACTGCAGTGGAGGGAGCTGTTAGGGCTTTAAACTAGAAATAGTTAGTGGTATGGGTTTTGGGGGGAAAACAGAGAAGTCCCAGTGTAGTAATATTATAAGTTGTAGGAGAACTAGTAATAGGCAGAATAAGGTGGATAGTGGAAAGCTAGTGACACTAGATGACAAGGACAGTAATAGGTATAGTGGAAAACAGAGATGAGCAGGAAGGGTAAAGAGAAAGGAGGGTCTCTAAATATATATTACACCAATAGTCGTAGTGCTAGGAATAAGATGGACGAGTTGAGATTAGTTGCAAGTACGGGTAATATTGATGTTTTTGCAATAACTGAGACATGGTTTAATATGAAAATCGGGACTTGCCTGCCGAATGTCACATTCAGGGTTTTAAATTGTTCCAAGTAGACAGAAGTATCGGGAAAGGGGTGGGGTGGCACTCTATGTCCGTGATCATTTAAATTGTTGCATAAAAACGGGTATAAAGTCTGAATTAACACATACAGAGTCTGTCTGGATAGAATTTTCAGAGGGGTGTGAAAATTGATTTTAGGCGTGATTTACCGTCCTCCAAACTTAGATAGGGAACAAGGGAGACTACTTTGGGAGGAAATTGTTAAGGCCACAAGACACGATAACGTAGTAATTCTAGGGACTTTAACTTTAGTCAGATTGATTGGAATTTCATGACAGGGAATTTAGAATCTAACGACTTTTAGAAGTAGTTCAGATTGCTTTTTGAAGCAGTTTGTAACAGAACCTACAAGGGGAAATAACCTACTTGACTTGGTTCTGGCAAGCAAGGAAACCCTTGTTAATAATTTAGAAATTACAGAGGAACTCGGCTCAAGCGACCACAAGTCAATTACCTTTAGCATTGAATGGATGTATGATAGTAGGGATAATTCAGTAATGGTCCCAGATTTTCGCTTAGCAGATTATAATGGACTTAGAGAACACTTATCAACTGTGGACTGGGGTGAAGAAGAGAGGTATCAATATGACAGTTTTCTTAACACTATACAGGCTGCCCAAAGAACATTTATCCCGTATAAAGAAATTAGATCAAGTAGAAATGACCCAAAATGGATGAATAATAGGCTCAAATATCTTTTAGGGCAGAAGAAAGGAATTTATAGGCGCATAAAAAGAGGTGAGGGTCATCTTATAAATCAGTATACTGACATTAAGAGGGACGTTAAAAAGGGAATAAGAAAAGCTAAACGGGACTATGAAATTAAAGTTGCTAGGGATTCAAAACTAACCCAAAAGTTTTTTCCAGGTTTATAGAACAAAAGTTAGGATAAGATAGGTCCCCTTAAAAATAACTTTGGGCATCTTACTGACAAGGAGAATGATATGTGCTCTATTTTTAATAATTATTTTCTCTCGGTTTTCACACAGGAAGACATTAATAATATCCCAGTAATTAATTTTTACAGAGGCCCAGAAGAAGATAAATTATGTAATATCACAGTCACTAGCGAAATGATTATGAAACAGCTGGGCCGACTGAAACAAAATAAATCGCCTGGTCCTGATGAGCTTTTTGCAAGGGTTCTTAAGGAATGCAAAATGGAACTCTGTGAACCAATATCTAACATTTTTAATTTATCTCTTCAAACAGGTGTAGTGTCTGATATGTGGAAGATAGCTAATGTAATTCCTATTTTTAAAGCAGGGGACAAGTCACTACCGTCAAACTACCGCCCAATAAGCCTGACCTCAATTGTAGGCAAATTACTAGAGTCAATTATAGCTGATATTATTAGAAGCCATCTAGATAACCATAATTTGATTAATGATACCCAGCATGGATTCACGAGGGGCCGTTCCTGCCTATCAATTTATTAACCTTCTTCAGTAAAGCTTTTGAGGCTGTTGATCACGATAAAGAATTCGATATTGTTTATTTAGACTTTAGTAAGGCTTTTGATAGAGTACCGCACCAGAGACTGTTAAAGAAAGTGGCAGCTCATGGCATTGGGGGAAAAGTGCTGTCATGGATCGAGTCATGGCTCACCAATAGGAAGCAGAGAGTGTGCATAAATGGGGTTAAATCCGAATGGGGACTTGTAACAAGTGGTGTTCCACAGGGATCAGTCTTAGGCCCATTGTTATTTATAATATATATCAATGACCTTGATGAGGGAATTACTAGTGATATGAGCAAATTCGCCGACGACACGAAGATAGGTAGGATAATTGATTCAAACATAGATGTCATAGAACTTCAGGAAGATTTAGACAAACTTAATTCGTGGTCAGAAAAGTGGCAGATGCAGTTCAATGTAGATAAATGCAAGGTTCTGAAGCTCGGGAGTGTCCATAACCCAAGCACTTATAAGTTAAATAACGTAGAACTTAGCCATACAGATTGCGAGAAGGACTTGGGGGTGATGGTAAGCAGCAACCTTAAACCAAGACAGCAATGCCTAAGCGTACGTAATAAGGCAAATAGATTACTGGGATTTATATCAAGAAGTGTTAGCAACAGAAGTCCAGAGGTTATATTACAGCTTTATACATCATTAGTAAGGCCTCACCTAGATTACGCAGCTCAGTTCTGGTCTCCATATTACAGAATGGACATAAATTCGTTAGAAAACATTCAGCGTAGAATGACTAAATTAATACATAGCATTAGAAATCTTCCTTACGAAGAAAGATTGAAGACCCTAAAATTACATTCACTTGTAAGACGTAGAATGAGGGGAGACATGATCGAGGTATACAAGTGGAAAATGGGTATTAACAAAGGGGATATAAATAAGGTCTTGAGGATATCTCTCCAAGAGAGAACCCGCAATAATGGATTCAAGTTAGATAAGTTTAGATTTAGAAAGGATATAGGAAAGTATTGGTTTGGAAATAGGGTAGTTGATGAGTGGAACAGTCTGCCTAGTAGGGTTATTGAAGCTAGGACCTTGGGTAGTTTCAAATTTAGGTTGGATAAATTCATGAGTGAGAGCGGTTGGATTTGAGTGGGACTCGCACATGAGTGGGTAGAATTGTCAAAGCTTATTTCTTGGGTAGCATTGAAAATTGGGTTGAGCAAATATTCTGTTAGTGGGACGGATTGTGAAGGACCTGCCTAGTATGGGCCAACAGGCCTGCTGCAGTGTTCCTCCTTTCTTATGTTCTTATGTTCTTATGTTCAAGTTGACGTCTGGCTCTGTGGACAACCTGTATATAGAAGACTCTAGTTCCTGTGTCAGCATTGGCTTGTTCTGTCCTCTGTCCAGCTGTACGGGCAGGCCGATTTTCTCTTCCCCGACTCACGTAGGGGGAGAGTTTTTTTTCGGCCTGCACCGGCAATTTCCTATTGTAAATGTCAGGTGACCGGAAGCCAGTTTCCCCTGGGTAACCTTGCTTGCTTGTTTACACCTTCGTGCCCGCCAGTATTGACGTGTCGAGACGACACGCGGTAGGTGGCCGAGCGGATGTAAACAGCCTACCCAGAGGCTGTTTCAAACTGCGCGGCACTATGGTGCTGCCCTCTATAGGCCTATCAAGGTCGGGCTGGTCAGCCATGCTTCTCTCTCACTTACACGGCCTACCTCACTGAAGCAGCATCTCCCCCTACGAACTGGCTCCCGGTCCCCTCACGCTCTGTCCCCGTGTACACCTACACCTTGCCATTAATAAACTGAGTCTAGTCATCGGCCGTATCTCTGCACCTACGCTACCATTCTACTGCCCAAAGTAAGCAGCCAAGAAGATAGACTTAACAGTTCAAGACTATGAGAACTGAATGTTGAACCTTGGGTTCAAGACTATGAGAACTGAATGTTGAACCTTGGGTTCAAGACTGTTAGAACTGAATGTTGAACCTTGGGTTCAAGACTATGAGAACTGAATGTTGAACCTTGGGTTCAAGACTATGAGAACTGAATGTTGAACCTTGGGTTCAAGACTATGAGAACTGAATGTTGAACCTTGGGTTCAAGACTGTTAGAACTGAATGTTGAACCTTGGGTTCAAGACTATGAGAACTGAATGTTGAACCTTGGGTTCAAGACTATGAACTTAAGAACATAAGAAAGTAGGAACACTGCAGCAGGCCTGTTCGCCCATACTAGGCAGGTCCTTCACATTCCATCCCACTAACAGAATATTTGTTCAACCTAATTTTCAATGTTACCCAAGAAATAAGCTTTGATAATTTTATTTACTCATGTGCAATTTTCACTCAAATCCAACCTATTTCACTCATGAATTTGTCCAACCTAAATTTAAAACTACCCAGGGTCCTTACTTCAATAACCCTACTAGGCAGACTGTTCCACTCATCAACTACCCAAGGTTCAACATTGTTCTCATAGTCTTGAACCCAAGGTTCAACATTCAGTTCTCATAGTCTTGAACCCAAGGTTCAGCATTCAGTTCTCATAGTCTTGAACCCAAGGTTCAACATTCAGTTCTCATAGACTTGAACCTTGGGTTCAAGACTATGAGAACTGAATGTTGAACATTGGGTTCAAGACTAAAAGAATGTTGAACTGGGTTCATAGATGTGAACCTTGGGTTCAAGACTATGAAAACTGTATGTTGAACCTTGGGTTCAAGACTATGAGAACTGAATGTTGAACCTTGGGTTCAAGACTATGATAACTGAATGTTGAACCTTGGGTTCAAGACTATGAAAACTGAATGTTGAATCTTGGGTTCAAGACTATGAGAACTGAATGTTGAACCTTGGGTAAAGCCTATGAGAACAATGTTGAACCTTGGGTTCAAGACTATGAGAACTGAATGGTGAACCTTGGGTTCAAGACTATGAGAACTGAATGTTAAACCTTGGGTTCAAAACTATGAGAACTGAATGCTGAACCTTGGGTTCAAGACTATGAGAACTGAATGTTGAACCTTGGGTTCAAGACTATGAGAACTGAATGCTGAACCTTGGGTTCAAGACTATGAGAACTGAATGTTGAACCTTGGGTTCAAGACTATGAGAACTGAATGTAGAACCTTGGGTTCAAGACTATGAGAACTGAATATTGAACCTTGGGTTCAAGACTATGAGAACTGAATGTTGAACCTTGGGTTCAAGACTATGAAACTGAATGTTGTACCTTTGGTTGAAGACTATGAGAATGAATGTTGAACCTTGGGTTCAAGACTATGAGAACTGAATGTTGTATATTGGGTTCAAGACTTGAGAACTGAATGTTGAACCTTGGGTTCAAGACTATGAGAACTGAATGTTGAACTTTGGGTTCAAGACGATGAGAACTGAATGTTGAACCTTGGGTTCAAGACTATGAGAAGTGAATGTTGAACCTTGGGTTCAAGACTATGAGAACTGAATGTTGAACCTTGGGTTCAAGACTATGATAGCTGAATGTTGAACCTTGGGTTCAAGACTATGATAACTGAATGTTGAACCTTGGTTCATGACTATGAGAACAGAATGTTGATTCTAGGTTCAAGAGTATGAGAACTGAATGTTGAACCTTGGTTCAAGACTATGAGAACTGAATGTTGAACCTTGGTTCAAGACTATGAGAACTGAATGTTGAACCTTGGTTCAAGACTGAGAACTGAATGTTGAACCTTGATTCAAGACTATGAGAACTAAATGTTGAACCTGGGTTCAAGACTATGTTAACTGAATGTTGAACCTTGGTTCAAGACTTTGAGAACTGAATGTTGAACCTTGGTTCAAGACTATGATAACTGAATGTTGAACCTTGGTTCAAGACTAGGAGAACTAAATGTTGAACCTTCGTTCAAGACTTTGAGAACTGAATGTTGAACCTTGGTTCAAGACTATGATAAGTGAATGTTGAACCTTGGTTCAAGACTATGAGAACTAAATGTTGAACCTTTGTTCAAGACTTTGAGAACTGAATGTTGAACCTTTGTTCAAGACTATGATAACTAGTCAACAGAGTAAAGTTTGAGGCGGCTACGGTGAAAAGCTATGTTAGGCAAGGCACAGTACTCGCTCCCATCCTGTTCCTCATCCTCATATCGGACATAGACAGGGATATCAGCCACAGTGCCGTGTCTTCCTTTGCAGATGACACCCCAATCTGTATGACAGTGTCCACCATTGAAGACACTGCAAGACTCCAAGCAGACATCAACCAAATCTTTAAATGGGCTGCAGAAAACAAATGAAGTTCAATGATAAGAAACTTCAATTACTCAGATATGGAAAACGTGGGAAATTAAAATCTCATCGGAGTATGAAACAAATTCCAACCACACAATAGAGCGAAAAACTAATGCCAAAGACCTGGGAGTGATCATGACAGAGGATCTCACCTTCAAGGACCATAACACTGTAGCAATCGCATCTGCTAGAAAAATGACAGGATGGATAATGAGAACCTTTAAGGCCAGGGATGTCATGCCCATGTTGACACTTTTCAGGTCGCTTGTTCTATCTAGGCTGGAATATTGCTGCACACTAACTGCACCTTTCAAGGCAGGAAAATTGCTGAACTAGAAAATGTACAGAGAACCTTCACGGCATGAATAACTGCAATAAACCACCTCAATTACTGGAAAGCGAAGTTCCTAAACCTGTACTCCCTGGAACGCAGGCGGAGAGATACATTATTATATACACTTGGAAAATCCTAGAGGGATAGTACCAAACTTGCACACGAGTGTCACTCCTTACGAAAGCAAAAGACTCGACAGACGATGCAACATTCCCCCAATGAAAGCAGGGTGCCACTAGCACGTTGAGAGACAACACAAAAGTGTCAGGGGCCCAAGACTGTTCAACTGCCTCCCAGCATACATAAGGGGATTACCAATAGACCCCTGGCTGTCTTCAAGCAGGCACTGGACAGGCACCTATAGTCGGTGCCTGACCAGCCAGGCTGTGGTTCGTACGTTGGACTGCGTGCGACTAGCAGTAACAGCCTGGTTGATCAGGCTCTGATCCAACATGGGGCCTGGTCACAGACCGGGCCGCAGGGGCGTTGACCCTGGAACTCTCTCAGGTAAACTCCAGGTAAACTGAATGCTGAACCTTGGTTCAAGACTAGGAGAACTTAATGTTGAACCTTGGTTCAAGACTATGAGAACTAAATGTTGAACCTTCGTTCAAGACTATGAGAACTAAATGTTGAACCTTGGTTCAAGACTATGAGAACTGAATGTTGAACCTTTTTTCCAAGATTAGGAGAACTGAATGTTGAACCTTGGTTCAAGACTATGAAGTTGAATATATCAAACCACACTGACCACATTAAACTCTCCTCCAAGGTTGAAGGAGTGATCACATTATATTCACGTTTCCACTGCTATTGTCTTCATACTTGCAACTTCTGTATTCACTGATGGAGCCTACTGTGTAGGCGCAACGTTTCTGAATAAACACACCCAACGTTGCTCATTTATCTTGCTTATCTACAATATAGGTTTGGAAACTGAAATATATTTATTTTGCACGATATTTAGATTTTAGGCAATGTTTTTTTGAATTCAGTTAACATTATACTGAAAATCTTGCTTTTAAACCTCAAAATCTTAGCAAAAGCAAATAAGTTGTGACTGATTTCCTGGCCAACAAAGTGTTTATGATTTGTATTGTATTAAAGAAAATCGAGCATTGAAATTTAATTATTTGACCAATTTTTGTTATTTTCAAATACCATTTTTTCTAACGAACATATTGCCAGCTGAGCCAAGTCATCAGCAAGAGTACATAAAAATGGATGTTACGGGACGATTACATCAAGTACTGATTCGTGCCTCTTCAAAGAGTGAGACAGAACTTCCCCAGTGAGTTCTGTGCTTCTGCTCTGACCAGTGATGGGATGTGACCATCACACATGGACCCCATCTGAAGACAACCTATCCTGAATTTTCAGAAAAAAACGAGGCTCTTTTTTGAGGCGGGAATGGAGTCCTGAAGCAAGCTAAGATCGACGGCAGTGAAGAATTTCGATAACATACTTGAAATATTGTTAAGGAATCCTACGAGATGATTCTCTTGATATCAAAACAAAGAAGAACCATAAAGTCGAAGAGAGTCGTCATGAAGCCAAGTCTACTGACTACTGCAGAGGTCGTCCCAGGAGGATACTGCGACCCAGCTCTCCATATATCTCTGTTGAACGACACTGTCAAAGGAAGGATAAATGTTGTCTCAATACTTTAAAGATCAAGTCATATACGGGATATGGGCTTCTCCTGTTTTTCAATACAGTGTTATGAAATGACTGACATCGCTAAGTTTTCTCAGCCGCTGATGTACGTTCATATAATATCAGGCGACAGCGTGGAGGAGGAGTGATACTGTCTCACTCCCTGGAAACTTCAACAACAATAACAGATATTTTGAAATGCAATCCAACGTCTTTGATGAAAATCCCCTTTTTGTAGAAACCTTGTACAGATGAACTCCGGCAATGCTTGGTTTCGCGATTCGATTTCGTGAATAAGGTGAAAAAAAACTCCTCTATTATTGTTACACTACATCATTCATCGAGAAAGTTTGGCATCCATGATTCTTCTTGCTAAATGAGGGATGTTGAGCCTGGCCACCACGCCTTGTTTCATTCCATTCAAACAGCTTTTGTAAGAAAGATTCCGACCATTATTTACTTGCATTTTTCTAAGCATTGCACGAATATAGATGGCTTTCTTGAATATAACCATGCCCAATGAGGCTGATAAATTGATAATGGATAGGGCAACAAGCCTTCTTGTCACCTTTTGGGCCCCTTCTGCCCTAGATTGACGCCTGATTAAATGTAAAAGAAATCCAATCATCTCTCATCTGAATGAACTTAAAACGAAATTCATCCGCTTCTTTCCTGATTTGATGGGAAGTTCAAGACAGGAAATCAACAGGTATCCATTCAAAGTGACGTAGCTTTGTTTCGGACGAGGAAGAATTTCTTGAGCTGAAGTTTAACTCATCAGCCGAGGACGACTTCAAAACGGTGAATCCGGGGACAAATAACTTAATGTTTACCCACTGATCTACGTCAAGTTGTAAGATTCTGATGATATTTACGTCCACATATATTTGTAAGCTGCATTTTCTGAGCTGCTATAGTAAAGACCCAATACAGAATAAACTGAACGTTGAAGACTTGCGTTATGGATGTGCCTACGTATTAATGAATAGTACCCCAAGCAGGAGATATGACAAATTAAATGTGTTCTCACTTATATCTTGTGTATTTACGATTTTCTCCTAAACAGACTCTGCTGAATAGTTAAAAATAATAAAGAATAAAACTAGTTTCTCAGTTTTCCTACTTAAATAATGAGGACAGTTTTGAAAATTTTCATTTAGAATTTGTATGAAAGAGAGAGTGTGGAGATGAGGACCAGCTGTGATGAAGAGGTGCCACCCATAATAGTTTAAGAACCTCTGGGTTAAAGTATTGGCTTGCTAGTTTTAGGATAGTCTTGATATGAGTTCTAATACTATTTCTTCCGTGGGTTGCTCACAAGTGTTTTTATGATGTCGTGACTTACTGTTTTCGTATATATTTTTTTCCACGTTTTTAGCTATTTCCGTTGCCTATCATGACTGCTGTCATTTAAAATTTATTTTGTTCATGCTAAATTATTTATGGCTCTTTTGATTTTTGACCAGTCTTGTTCATGTTTATACATTTTTACCTATTTTTTCTTCAGTGTTCTATACTTCTGTAAAACTTCTATAAACTTTTGCAACATAATATTTTGCTTTTATAGACAGTTGTCATCTTGTACACAGCGCTTCCTCAGCTGCAAGTCTCACCTGTCTCAGTCATTATCTCTGGACTCTATTGACCGTGATTCTCTGGGATTTTTTTTATTGGCTTAAGTAAGCCACCATATACTTCCTCCAGTTATGGGTCATTATTCGGTGAAGACTCGTGTCAGGAGACACTTGCCCTATTTCCTGACGAATTTACTACCAGCAACACCAACTCCATTCTTACATTCTTACACACCTCTCATTCTTACACACCTCTCATTCTTACACACCTCTCATTCTTACACACCTCTCATTCTTACACACCTCTCATTCTTACACACTCTCATTCTAAATTCTATTTACACACCTTACATTCTACACACTCATTTCATTCTTACTCACATTTTACAACTTACATTTTACACTCATTTACACACTCTATTTTACACCTTCATTTTAACACTTAATATTACCATTCTACATCTCTATTTCTATATACATTTCATTCTTCTACACATCTCTCATTCTATACACATTCTATTCTATACTACTATATTCTTAATACTCTCATTCTAACACTTCTATTTTACACATCATTCTACACACTTCATCATTCTTAAAACCCTTCATTTCTAATTACTTTCTATTTCACACTCTCTATTTACACTAATTTCTACACACCTCACATTCTACACACCTTTCTACACTCATTCTACACACCTCAATTTCTATACCCCTTCATTCTACACACTACATTCTTAAAATCTTTACACACTCCATTCTTACACACTTACATTCTTACACACCTTCACATTCTTACACACTCACATTCTACACACTCACATTCTACAACCTTCATTCTTACACCCCTCTATCATTTACACACTCATTCTACACACTCTCTATTCTTACACATCAATTCTACACACTTACATTCTACCACACTCACATTCTACACACCTTCAATTTCTACAACTTCAATTTCTACACACTCATTTTCATTACAACTTACATTCTCACACTCTTCATTTCTATACACTTACATTCTTCCCCTATTTATACACACTCACATTCTACAACTACATTCTACCTTACATTTACACACTTCATCATTTCTACACACCTTCATTTCTACAACTCATCATTTCATAACTTCACATTTCTACACACTCTCATTTCTACACACTTACATTCTTACAACTCTCTATTCTACACTACATTCTACATTCATTTCTACACACTCTACATTCTTACACACCTCCATTTTACACACCTCATTCTTACTATATCTCTCACACTTCTACATCCTTCAAAAAAAAAAAAAAAAAAAAAAAAAAAAAAAAAAAAAAAAAAAAAAAAAAAAAAAAAAAAAAAAAAAAAAAAAAAAAAAAAAAAAAAAAAAAAAAAAAAAAAAAAAAAAAAAAAAAAAAAAAAAAAAAAAAAAAAAAAAAAAAAAAAAAAAAAAAAAAAAAAAAAAAAAAAAAAAAAAAAAAAAAAAAAAAAAAAAAAAAAAAAAAAAAAAAAAAAAAAAAAAAAAAAAAAAAAAAATTATCATTTAATTTTTATATTTAACTCTTTTAACTTATTTTAAATATTTCAATATTTACAACTCTTCTACATATTCACACTCTTCACACAATCAACCTTTCAACCATTCAACTCATTACCATTATATTAATCATCTTTCACTCATTCACATCATCACACATTAAACTATTACACAATTAATATTACTATTTAACCTATTTAACTTAAATTTCACACCTCATTTACACACCTCATTACACATTTAAATTCTATTCACACACTCATTCTACAACTCATTCTACAACTATTTACTTTTAACACTACATTACATTTCATATCTTTCTTACATCTTTACAATTCTATATCTAAACATTAACACTTCTCAACTATTTCACTCTTACACACTTTCTTACTAATTATCTCCATTCATTTAATATTCACTATTACTATTACCTACATTCAAATTAATACATTTCACTACATTCTACACTTATTCTCACACTTCATTCTTACCTCATATCTACACTACATTTTAACCTCATTTTACACACTCTACATTTTAACACTTCATTTAACACCCTATTTCACCCCTCTATTTACACACCTCATTCTTACACATCTCATTTTAACACTTCATTTACACACTTCATTTCAATATTCTCACTTATTTCAAACTCACATTTCACACCTCATTTACAACCTTATTTATACCTATTTCACCTAATTTTACACCTAATTTTACAACTTCATTCTACATACATTTATATTACATTTCACATCATTTCAACACTATTTATCTTTACACACTCCATTTACAACTAATTCTACACACTTCATTTACACTTCATTCTACACACTCTCATTCTACACACTCATTCTACCCCTTCATTTACACACCTTCATTCTACACACTATTCTTACATTAATTTTACACACTCTATTTTAACACTACATTCTAAACTCCATTTCACACCTCATTTCTACACACTAATTCTTACACACTCAATTTTAAACTTACATTTCTACACACTCTACATTCTACACTCATTTCTCTAATTCTACACCTTATTTACACACTTATTTTAACCTCATTCTACATTTCTTAAACTTCTATTTCTAATACTTCTATTCTAATTACTTTCTATTTTAAACCTCATTTTACACACTCACATTTTACACACTTCATTTTACAACTTCATTTCAAACTTCTATTTAATATTCTATTTCTACAACTACATTTCATAACTTACATTCTAACACTTATTCTACACCCTTCATTTAAATTCATTTTATTTCAATAATTTAACACCATTTTACATTTATTTTAACACTTCATTTACAACTTCTTCTCAACATTTCATTTTAAACTTTATTTTACATCATTTCTAACCTCAATTTTACAACTTTTCATACTTCTACACTCATTACATATTCACACTACATTCTACACACTCATTTCACAACTCATTTTCACACACTTCTATTCTACACACTCCATTTACACCTTATTCTAAACTCATTTAACACTTATTTCAACCTCATTTTACACTTATTTACACACTTAATTTTAACACTCATTCTACAACTATTTACACCTATTTCTACACTCCATTTTAATATTTACACCTTATTAATTATTTAAACTTCTCTTCACATACTTTATTTACAACTCACATTTCTTACACTTCTATTTCTAATTCATTTCTTAACTTCATTCTACACACCTCAATTCTTAACACTCTCATTCTTAACATTCACATTCTAACACCTCAATTTTACACACTCTATTCTAAACTTCATTTACACACTCATTTTACATCATTCTACACCTATTCTACACACCTCATTCTACACACTCTTCTAATTTCTACATTATTTACACACCTACATTTTACACACTTTTACACTCATTCTAAACTCATTCCTCACACCTCTTTTCAACCTCAATTTCTTACACACCTACATTCTACAACACTCTCATTCTTACACACCTCCATTCTTACACACCTCATTTTACACACTTTCATTTTACATACCTTCTATTCTTACACACTTCATTCTTACACACTTTCATTTCTACACACCTCATATTCTACACATCTACATTTCTATAACTCTTAATTCTACTACACTTCAATTCTTACACACTCTCATTTCAACACTTCACATTATCTACACACTCTTTCTTATACCTTCATTTACATACACTCTCATTTTCACACTCACATTCTCTACACTTACTTTATTCTTACACACTCCACCATTCTTTTCCTGATGATTTTCTCCAGGACTTTGCACACTATACATGTAAGTGATACCGGTCTATAGTTTAGGGCCTCTTTTCTGTCTCCTTTTTTAAAGATGGGGACTACGTTGGCCTTCTTCCATACCTCAGGTAACTGCCCATTTTCAAGGGATGTGTTGAATACTATGGTAAGTGGCACACTCAGTACCTCAGCTCCTTCCCGAAGAACCCACGGGGAGATGTTGTCCGGACCCATCGCCTTTGAGGTATCAAGGTCACTGAGTAACTGCAACACCTCCTCCTCAGTTGTGTGTATGCCCTCTAGCGCTTGATACATCCCTTGTTGGTGGCGAACCCCATCCTGTCTACCCAGCTGCCTTGCTTCCTATACTGTGAATACTTCCTTAAACCTCAAGTTGAGCTCCTCACATACCTCTTGATCGTTACTTGTGAGTTCCCCATATTCTCTCCTCAGCCTTATCACCTGGTCTTTAACTGATGTGACTGTACATCAGTTTCGGGTCGGACTTAACTTTCGATGCTATGTCATTTTCATACTGTTTCTGGGCCTCCCTCTGTACCTATGCATACTCGTTTCTAGCTCTTCTACTAATCTCTTTGTTTACTTGGGTTCTTTGCCTTCTGTACCTTTTCCATTCTCTGACACTCTGATTCTTTGCCTCCCTGCACCTTTGGGTAAACCAGGGGCTCTTTCTGGCCTTCCCATTTAATCTTTTTCCTCTTGGTATAAACTGTTCCTCTGCCTCCTTGCACTTTGCCCCTACGTATTCCATCATTTCACTTATTGTCTGTCCGTCCATTTCCCTTTCCCACTGAACCTCCTGCAGGAAATTCCTCATGCTTGTGTAGTTCCCTCTTTTAAAATCTGGTTTGTCTCTTTCTGTACTGTTTTCCCTCTCCACCTGTAGCTCTACAATGTACTCAAAGCTCAGCACCATATGGTCGCTGCCTCCCAGGGGGCTCTCATGTGTTATGTCTTCAATATCTGAACTGTTCAGGGTGAATACAAGGTCCAGTCTTGCTGGTTCATCTTCTCCTCTCACTCTGGTTGGTGCATCAGGTTTTATAGTACTACGTCCATCATCTTGGCTCTCCAAGTTTCTGGACCCCCACGTGGTTCTTGGTTCTCCCAGTCAATCTCCCTGTGGTTTAAATCGCCCATGACCAGTAGCTTCGCTCTGCTCATGTGCGCTTTTCTTGCCACCTCTGCCAGAGTGTCCACCATCGCTCTGTTGTTCTCATCATATTCCTCTCCTGGCCTCCTGCAGTTCTTTGGTGGGTTATACATCACTGCAATGATTATCTTGTGCTCCCCAGACTGGATGGTACCTACTATGAAGTCCCTTTCTCTACACACCTCCATTCCTTCCATTTCCTCGAATCTCCAGCGGTTCCTTACAAGCAGTGCGACCCCTCCTCCCCCCTTGCTCCTTCTATCTTTCCTCAGGATTTAATATCCCTGTGGGAAGATTGCATCTGATACTGTCTCATTTAGTTTAGTTTCTGTGACAGCTATGATGTCTGGGGACACCTCACCTATTCTTTCATTCCACTCTTCATACTTTTTCGTAATTCCATCCGCGGTTGTGTACCAAACCTTCAACCTTGTTTCCAATACTGTGTCCCTGGGGAGATCTTGGTGAGTTGGGGGGGCAGGGTGCCAATAGGGGGTTGCAGCATGGGTGGGGGGGATTTTATGGTTGGGGTATGGGTTGGTGGGGTGGAGTTTGTGGTGGGGGTGGGGGGTAGCTGTTATGGTGGGTTTTGGGATGCTGGAGTGGGGACAGGGGGACTGATGAGTGTGTGTGGTGTTAAAGTGTATGGTTGTTGTGGGGTTTTTGTGATTTGAGGCCCACCATGGGTACTTCCAGTGTGTGTGTTTGTCCTGCTTGGGCTCGGTGTCCTCCGTATCTCGCTGTCTCCTCTCTCTCTCTCCTCTCTTCGCCTTCTTATCTGCTCCTTCCGGGCCTCCCTTTCTTCCTGCGTTCTGTCCCGATCTAGGTATACATTCCGGTACTCCTGATTCGTCCTCAGCCGTGCTTTCTCTTGCAGGATCGTGGTGTGGGCTGATTCTGATCCTTGTGTACCACCCAATTCTCCGAAAATTTGTCACTTGGGACGTGTCTTCCCCTATTGCTAGCATAATACCTTCGATCCTTTCTTTCTCCTCCTGTTTTCTTCTGCCGTGGGTGTCCCCTTCGACTTCCTTCAGGCCATAGATAAAGATCGACTTCTTCCTACCTCCTCCCACTGTGTCTCCCATTGCCTCATCAGAGATGCATTAGCCTCTCCCGGTGCTGTCATGGTTGTATCCCCCGTGTTCCTTTGTGTGACCGGCCTGCTCATACGTCCCTGTCCGCTGCAGTGTGTTGTTGGGGTCTCCGCGTTTGGTGCTTCTGCTGCTTTGTCTATCCTCTCATGTGTTGTTACTGTGCTCTTATTCGTTGTAACTGTGGTGCTCTTCTTGTCCCTGTCTGTTTCATCTATGTCCCTCTCATGTGTTGTTAGTAACCCTCTCGTCTTGCTACGGGCCCCACTTGTGTCTGCCAGTGCCTGTGCATACAAGAGTTCTCCTTTTTTCTCCTCATTCCATTTGGCTGTGTCTGGTGCACAGGCTCCGAGCGCCGTTTCTGGCCAGGTATTTTTGTCTCTATTCTGTGGCATTCCCTGCAGCTTCACTTCTAAGATCCGGATCTTGGCTTCTGCTTTTTTGACTTGCATTTCCCATTTTCTACTCTCCTCAGCTATCCTCTTCTCCATTCCCTCGCTGATCACCAATATCTTCCTCTCCCATTCCTTTTCCCTTTTTTTGACCTCTTCCTCGGTGATCACCAATATCTTCCTCTCCCATTCCTTTTCCCTTTTGAGGAATTCCTCCTCCCACTGTGGCCTTCCCGGATCGGCCATCATCCTCCTTGTTGACACCCCTCTCCCTGAGCTGCCCATATTCCCACGGTGTGCCCTTGTGGATGTATTGAGAGTATCAGAAGAAGGGAGAAAGCAGAGGGATAGGGAAGGGGGTGAGGGAGAAGGAGAAAGGATAGGGAAGGGATGAGGGGGAGAGAGATGGCTTAGAGGTAGTGTGGAAGAGGGTGGATAGAGGGATAGAGAGGGAGAGGGAGGTAGAGAGATAGAGAGAGAGATAGGTAGAGGGAGAGAGAGGGAGGTAGAGGGAGGGAGAGAGATGGAGGGAGATAGAGATATAGAGGGAGTGGGAGGGAGAGGGGGAGTGAGAGAGAGAGGTAGGGAGAGGGAGAGGGATAGAGAGAGGTAGGGAGAGGGAGGGGGAGATAGGGGAGGGAGAGGGAGGTATATAGAGGGGAGATAGAGGGGGAGAAGGAGGTATAGAGAGGAGGAGGGATAGAGAGAGAGGGAGGGTTTGTGTGTAAGGGAGAAAGGGAGGGAGATAGGGGAGAGAGAGGTATGGACTACTCTCCTAATATTATGCTAGAATTTTGCTGGTACTAATTCTATAACGATTAGTGATATTAAGCTAGGCTATGGGAAGCCTAGAAAAGAGATAGAGGGGGAGAAAGAGATAGAGGGGGCGAGTGTGAGAGAGAGGTGAAGGAAGAGGAAGAGAGGGTATAGAGGAGGAGAGGGTATAGGGAGAGGGAGGGTATAGAGGGGAGAGGGTATAGGGGGAGAGAGGGGAGAGAGATAGAGAGGGAGGTGTGTGTGGGGGAGAAAGGGAGGAGAGAGGTAGGGAGAGGGTGTATGGGAGGGTATGGTAGGGTCAGAGAGTGACCGTCGTGTCAGGTTTCAGCTGTTACATCCACTTGTGAGAACTTCCAGCGTTTTTGTAATACTTCAGAAAGTTAGGAATATTAGCCTAATATTGTGCTAGAAATTTGCTAGTTGTAATTCCAAAAAGAAAAAAATTGCTAGTTTTAATTACCCCCCAAAAAAGGGTAACACTATTAATCTAGGCTAAGTGTGTGTGTGTGTGCGTGTGTAAATTTGCACTGAATACATCTGCATAAGCATACATGCACACATAGTGAACGATTTTTTATTAACACATCGGCCGTTTCCCACCAAGGCAGGGTGGCCACCAAGGCAGGGTGGCCACCAAGGCAGGGTGGCCACTAAGGCAGGGTGGCCACCAAGGCAGGGTGGCCCGATAATGAAACACTTTCATCAGTCACTCCATCACTGTCTTGCCAGAGGCGTACTTACACTACAGTTACAAAACTGCAACATTAACACCCCTCCTTCAGAGTGCAGACACTGTACTTCTCATTTCCAGGACTCAAGTCCGGCCTGCCGGTTAACCTGAATCCCTTCGAATATGTTACCTTGCTCACACTCCAACAGCACGTCAAGTCCTAAAAACCATTTGAGTCCATTCGCATGCTTGCTGAATGTCCGAGCCCCTCGCACACAAAACCTCTTTTTTCCCCTCACTCCAACCATTCCTAAGCCGGCCCCAACCCCGCATTCCCTCCACTACAGATTCACACACTCTTGAAGTCATTCTATTTTGTTCCAGCCTCTTCACATGTCCGAACCACCTCAACAACCCCTCCTCAGAACTCTGGATAATAGTTTTGGTAATCCCGCGCCTTCTCCTAATTTCCAAACTACGGATTCGCTGCATTATATTCACACCACACATTGCCCTCAGACATGAGAGTTCCACTGCCTCCAGCCTTTGCCTTGTTGCAACATTGACAACCCATGCCTCACACCCATATAACAGTGTTGGTATAACTATACTCTCATACATTCTCCTCTTTGCTTTCATGGGTAATGTTCTTTGTCTCCACAAACTCCTCAGTGCACCACTCGACTTTTTCTCCTCTTCAATTCTATGATTCACCTCATCCTTCATAGACCCATCTGCTGACACATCCACTCCCTGATATCTGAATACATTCACCTCCTCCATACTCTCTCCCTCCAATCTGATATCCAATCTTCCGTTGCCTAATTATTTCGTTATCATCGTCACCTTACTCGTTCCTATATTCACCTTTAATTTCCTTCTTTTACATACCCAACCAAACTCATCCACCAACCTCTCCAACTTCTCTTCAGAATCTCCCAAAAGCACAGTGTCATCAGCAAAGAGTAACTGTGCAAACCGCCGAGCATTCACATCTCTTACAACTCGATCTATAAATATATTGAACAACCACGGTGACATCATACATCCCTGTCTAAGAACTACTTTTACTGGGAAATAGTCTACCTCTCTCCTACATACTCTAACCTGAGCCTTACTATCCACGTGAAAACTGTTCACCGCTTTCAATAACCTACCTCCTATTCCATACATTTGCAACATCTGCCACATTGACCGCTATCAAATGCGTTTCCCAAATATATAAATACCACAAAAGCCTCTTTACCATTATCTAAATACTGTTCACCTATATGTTTCACTGTAAACACTTGGTCTACACACCCCCTACCTGTCCTAAAGCCTCCTTGTTCATCTACTATCCTACTCTCCGTCTTACTCCTAATTCTTTCAATAATAACTCTACCATACACTCTACCAGGAATACTCAACATACTTTTTCCCCTATATTTTTTACACTCTCTTTTGTCCCCTTTGCTTTTATACAAAGGAACTTTGCATGCTCTCTGCCAATCCCGAGGTACCTTACCCTCCTATATACATCTATTAAAATAAACACTAACCACTCCAAAACTATATCCCCACCTGATTTAAACATTTCTATATATATCCAATCAATCCCAGCTGTCTTACTCCCTTTCATTCTACTCACTGCCTCACGAACTTCCCCCACACTCACAACTGGCTCTTCCTCACTCCTACAAGATGTTATTCCTCCTTGCCCTATACACGAACTCACAGCTTCCCTGTCTTTATCAACTTTTAGAAATTCCTCAAAAAGTTCCCTCCCTCTTTCCGATACCTCTAACTCTCCTCTTAACAAGTCTCCTCTCCTATTTTTAATAACCAAATCCATTCATGAACTTATGGACACAAATATATGCACATGTATACATATGCACACGTATTTATACACACAAGATTAAGTATACAGTTACACATGCATACATATTTTTTTACATATGAATGCACAAATGAGCCTATGCATACTAATGCCTACAAATACATAAACACATATACTATATATAACTGAAGATGCAAATACACACAATAATTCATACGCACAAAACATATACACGTACAGATATTGTTATATTTTGTTGCAGTGTAATTTTATGAACACCCTTCACTATTCCTTCTTGCACGCACTGAGGTAGAGGAGGCTGGGCTTATCGAATTCTCGGATATCTTTCTAGGATTGCGTAGCCACTGAAATACAACCAGTTAATCGAGAGGTTTTGGAAGATTTTGTGAATAACGGAAGAACTTTCGATAATTTTACTGGAGTATTGGTGTTGAGAAATGACCTTGAGGATGTCTCTGGATGTTCCGCTACAATATTTAGTCACAGTTGTTGCAAGGAACAGTAACTATTGTTGATCAAATACCTTTCAAACAAAAGCTTTTGACATTTGACAATCATTGTATCCACAAAATAAATATATTATTATTCTGTCAAAATCTTCCAAGAACAGTTTCTAGCAATGTGAATGTTATTATATTTT
>WNWK01023851.1:0-30516 GCA_009830355.1 Cherax destructor | reverse complement strand
CCACCCCATCCAACCCCATGGACTTCCCTTGAATTCTGTCATGTTTCTCGCCCTTTTATCAAAGGGCTGGCACTGGAACTTGTTTTGACCCTTGGTGGCTTATTTAGCAGTCGCTCAATAAACAAGCACAAAAAAATGGATTATTATGAAATGTTTTGGATGAATGCGCGGGGATGCTCACTCAACAAGAAACAAAGGCAGACTGAGTCACGAACGCATGGGATGCTTTGTGTGGGCGCTTGAGTGGCAGAGTCACGCGGACGCATTTGGTACGGACCATTTTCAACTCTACGAAAACTAAGCGGATGTGCGAAAACTGGGACAAAATTTCGAAGAAAATATAGTCGAAAACCGAATAATACGAAAACTGGGCATACGAAAACATCACTTGCTAATTAGGAGAGTTAACATCCTAAGTTAAGCATTCTACATTATTGTTAAGCATTCTATATTATAGTTAATCATCCGGGAATCAAACTTTAATTTTATGATTACAAACATTGATCCTGGTATCAACCTCTTAGTAAATGACTTACAAGACCATAGCAGCAACTGCTCTTATTATACAGCAGACCAAGCGAGGACACTACTCAGAGCAAATAAAAACATTACCATTTTTAATTACAATGTCAGATCCTTAAACAAACAATACAATGACCTCCTAGCATTACTCAATTCCTAAATGCCAGTATGTATATCATTACACTCACTGAAACCTGGCTAAAGCCTGGTGGTACTGATCAACAAGGAGGTCAACAACAGCTGTATATTACTCTGATGAACTTGAATGTATAAATAATACTTGCACAAGGGATGAACATGGAGAATATATTATAGCTAAATTTAAATTCAAAGACCTTAAAAAAAACTAACAGTTGGAACTACCTACAGAGTACCTCAGTCCACTATTTACTTATTTAGTGAAAAATTAAGAAGCATGATAACTGATGCACATATGAACAAACACCATCTGATTATCACAGACGACTTCAATATAAACCTCCTACATGACCATGACCCACAAGTAACTGAATTCACAAACACTATGAGCAGCTGCTTACTTCTACCAACAGTAACAAAACCTACAAGAATCTCGGATACTAGTGTCTCCTTACTAGACCACATCTGGACAAACACAATATCCCCATTAAAATCAGGCATAATCACAGATAACACAACTGACCACTATCCTACCTTTCTCATAACTAATCTAGGTAAATTGCCTCAAGACACAACTGAAATCACCTTCCGACTACATAATGAGTCATCTATTAATAACTTTATTACAGCAATGAGTAACATTGACTGGCAAAATGAGCTAGCAATCTACCCAGATATTGATGAATGTGTTAATAATTAAAACAAAAGACTCAATAGCTCTATAATGTGCATTGCACTAAAAAAAACTAAGCAGATCACAGCTAAGAGACTTAACAGCCCCTGGCTTACAAACAGCATCCTCAAATCCATTAATAAAAAAACACCTATATGAAAAACAGTACAGATTGAGGCTAATACCCAGGGACCAGACTAAACGTTACTCGTCAGTACTAACCAGCCTGATAATGAGGTCAAAAACCCTGTATTATGAAAACAGATCACATAGTGTAAAAGGTGATATGAAAAAGACCTTGAAAACCTTATCTGAAATTCTAGAAACTAAAAAGATATCCAAAAACAGAATAATCAATCTAACGAAACCAGATAAACCCCTCCTCCAACGAACTAATACTGCCAACAAACTTAATGTCTTCTTCTCGACCGTAGGAAAAAATCTAGCGAGCAGAATCCCAAGCTCAAACACTCAACCAACAGACTACCTCACTGGCAACTACCCAAATACTCTATTTTTATCACCAACTAACCCAACTGAAATCTCCCTCATCATCAAAACAGGCAGGAGACCTAAATAACTTACCACCTTTCATGTATAAAAAAGCTTCTCATGTACTGTCACCAATTATTGCAACTCTCCTTAATAAATCCATTGAATCCTCCACCTTCCCATCAGTTCTCAAAATACCAAGGGTCACCCCGATCCACAAAGGAGGTGATCCAACTGACCTGAACAAGTACAGGCCTATATTTAACTTACCCCTTCTTTCTAAAATCTTTGAAAAATTAATTCATAAACAAGTCTGTTCCTACCTAGTCTCCCTCAACATACTCACCCCAGTCAGTTTGGATTCAGGGCGAAACAAAACACGAACGATGCTATAATACACATGCTAGAACTAATATATACAGCACCCAAAAACAAAGAACTCCCCCTGGGAATCTTCATCGACCTACGAAAAGCTTTTGATACAGTTGATCATGACTTATTGCACTTAAAGTTAACGCATTATGGTATAAGAGGGCACTCTCTCAACTACCTAAAGTTATACCTTAGCAACAGAAACCAGTATGTATGCACAAATGGAGCTAACTCTACCACACAACCACTAACTGTTGGTATCCCACTTCTCTTTCTCATTTACATCAATGATCTACAAAACGTATCTAAACTTCTCTAACCCATATTATTTGCAGATGACATTACCTACGTCTTCTCTCACCCAAACCCACTCATACTAACACTGTAAATGCTGAATTACAGAAAATATCTACCTGGATGATGACTAACAGGCTTACTCTCAATATAGACAAAACCTACTTCATGCAATTTTGAAAAAGGGCTTCAAATGTACGGCTTAACATAATGATAAATGGATCACCCATTTCGAGACTCACGGAGGGTAAATTTCTAGGACTCCACCTTGACAGCAGTCTCAAATTCCAGACACACATACAGCAAATTTCTAAGAAAGTGTTTAAGACAGTAGGCATTCTATCAAAGATACGGTACTATGTACAGCAATCACCTCTACTTGCTCTGTACCACTCACTCATTTACACCTATCTCACCTTTGGAGACTGTGCATGTGGCTCAACTACAGTAAATCACCTCAGACCCTTAATAACTCAACAAAAAACAGCAGTCCGATTGATAACAAATTCCAACTCGAGACAGCATACCCCGCCACTATTCAAGAGTCTTAACTTACTCAATATACAAAACACCCACACTTTTTATTGTGCTTACTACTTACATAGGACACTGCACCTCCTTGACAGCTGCAACAGAACACACAACCATAATACAAGACACAAATCACTCTTTGATATCCCTATTTGATATTCCTTTATGTGCATAGCAAAAATGCTATGCACATAAAGGGCCCTAAGATTTGGAATTCACTGCCAGAGAACACTAAAGGACCACTGTCTGCAAATTAGTTCAAGACTCTTCTTAGAAATCACCTGCTCACCCATAACTAAACAGCTTTCAAGCTGCTTTCAAATTCACCTCCATTACAACTTACTGTGATAAGGATCACAGTGTCACTCATCTAAATCTCAAAACTCCAAAAATAGATGCTCAAAGTTCATTACATTACTCAATACTACATTGTAAAAATTCAATACCTGCACAAATTTTTTCTGACTTATACTCAATTGTAACAATCTCATATTGTAAACTACTTTCAACATGCCCCATTGTAATATATTCCCATATTGTAATTTAAGTCATTTTTACTGTTGATATATACAACCTGTATACTACTTTCAACTTGTCCCATTGTAATATTCCCATATTGTAATTTGAGTAAATTTACTGTTTGCTATATATAAAAACAGATGTACAACTTAAACTACGATTTATTTGTCTAGTATTAAGTAGTCTGTAACCCATTAAATTTAGTCTGCTTATAATGCCAAGGCATGATAGTGGCTCTTTGCACTGCAAGTCATTATTGTAATTACACACTGTAAACTACCTATGTAAATAGGACTTCCTACAACGTCAATAGCATCGCAAACTTGCAAAGAAATCAAAATTTGAATTTGAATTTTGAATATATATATATATATATATATATATATATATATATATATATATATATATATATATATATATATATATATATATATATATATAGGATGCGGTCCACCTCTGGTACAAATTGTGGGTCCCATAGCCTCGGAGAAGTGGATAAAAAAGCTTCAAGGAAGAATATTTGGATTTTTTCCTGAAGCCATTTGAATATTCCACTTCCCCTACCACCCCATCTTTTTATTTTTTTAAACAATAGGTATATTTTATTACATAATATAGTACAAAAGATTTAAGAGATACATTGTTGATATAAAGATGGAATATACAGTAAACGTGGTGTGAGAGATACATGTCTAGTACATATTGTTACATGTTTGTCACTGATTATAATGCGAAAATCTCATCCATTTATATCTTTCTATCAACAAACCAGCCGTATCCCACCGAGGCAGGGTGGCTCAAAATGAAAAACAAAAGTTTCTCATTTTAACTTTAGTAATATATACAGGAGAAGGGGGTTACTAACCACTTGCTCCCGGCATTTTAATCGGGAGCAAGGGAAGATTTCTGTTCCATTTCCAAATGAAGATAAGAGGAAATAAAAAGAACTAGTAAGAAAATAGAAGAAAACCCAGATGGGTGTGTATATATATGTTTGTACATGTATGTGTAGTGTGACCTAAGTGTAAGTAAAAGAAGCAAGACATACCTGAAATCTTGCATGTTTATGAGATGTTAAATGTTTATGATGTGTATTATAAATGAGCGTGATAAATTAATGACACCACACTGTGATGATATAATATGGTGAAATTATCTTCAAACTATTAATAACAATTGAGCGTAAAAGGAACATATAAGTTTCTCTGGTCATATACACAATAATATAAACAAATTCTGCTTACCGTAAACTGTTGATGAACCAAATTCGCAAATTGAAAAACATTGTCTGCCACAGTCGTGGTCGTTCATGTAATACATCTCATCTCGAAAGAGTTCGATACAGAGGCCGTCTCCACTAGGCTCTTGCCTGGTGCGCGTAGCGGCCCAGAAAGGCGTTCCACTTGGAACTTCCTGTCCTGTATAGTAACGGAATACTCCGTTACTGGTGTCTCTGCTGCCATCCATCCAGTATGTGTAGCTGGTGTCTCCTGCAATGTTCCTTTACATTACAATCCAAAGGTAAATAAAATGTTATTTTCAGCAATATAATTGAAGATTTAAAATTGCTTCAGAATTAATTTTGTATAAAATGTGGCTTTGAAGTTGCAAATATGCAGACACACTGAGACCATTAGTCACACACGTGACTGATGGTAAGGACGGACACACTGACACCATCAGTCACACATGTGTGACTGTTGGTAAGGACAGACACACATATGTGTGATTGATGGTAAGGACAGACACACATATGTGTGATTGATGGTAAGGACAGACACATATGTGTGACTGATGGTAAGGACAGACACACATATGTGTGACTGATGGTAAGGACAGACACACATATGTGTGACTGATGGTAAGGACAGACACACATATGTGTGACTGATGGTAAGGACAGACACACATATGTGTGACTGATGGTAAGGACAGACACACATATGTGTGACTGATGTGAAGCCATGACGAAACAGACACACATATGTGTGACTGATGGTAAGGACAGACACACATATGTGTGACTTATGGTAAGGACAGACACACATATGTGTGACTGATGGTAAGGACAGACACAGGACGATAAGTACTGCTGGAGAAAAAAGAGTTTGTTAGTAAAATGTTTATATTAGCGGGAGGCGTAATACCGGCCGCGGGCCACATGTGCCCCGAGGAATTCTATCCAGCCCACAACCGTGTTTAACATTTTCCAAAAAATTAGTGTCTAGTATTAGAAAGAGTCCATTTTGATTTTAATATGCGATGATGAATAGCCAGTGTTGGGAAGCCATAAGTGAATAATGTGATCATTTGTCATTAATATCATTTACTACATGAATGTACTTAATTCAAAAGCGCAAATTATGGAATTTATGGAAAAAAATACATACCTCATTTCGTCAGAAAAAAACAAGCAGTTCGATCACTTTTCAACTTTATTATTGTAACGAAAAACCTGAATGAGAATTTTGTTAGTGTGGTGGGGGTTAGTGTGGGGGTTAGTGTGGTGGGGGTTAGTGTGGTGGGGGTTAATGTGGTGGGGGTTAGTGTGGTGGGGGTTAGTGTGGTGGGGGTTAGTGTGGTGGGGGTTAGTGTGGTGGGGGTTAGTGTGGTGGGGTTAGTGTCGTGGGGTTTAGTGGAGGAGTTGGTTATAATAAACAACCTCGTTTGATGACTTTGTAGCGAATATTAAAGTATTCTGAGGGGAGCCTAGCGCCTGCTGTCCGGCCTTCAACTCTACCCTGACTGACCACTGCCCGGGGCATGACTGACCACTGCCCGGGACATGGCTGACCACTGCCTGGGGCATGACTGACCACTGCCTGGGGCATGACTGACCACTGCTTGGGGCATGACTGACTACTGCCCGGGGCATGACTGACCACTGCCCGGGGCATGGCTGACCACTGCCTGGGGCATGACTGACCACTGCCCGGGGCATGGCTGACCACTGCCCGGGGCATGGGGGTTCAAAATGAGTGGGCGTGACATCATAGCCAGGGAGGCAGTGACTCACAAGTAACGGTTTTAACAAGGTATGTTAACACAAGTACACAGTACTACTGACATTACCACTAAGACTTACAAACTGAATTTAATTAGCGATTCCACGATTTCAAAATCAGCGAACATAGAATCATCATAGTCGATGACTGAGACATATATGCAAACCTTAGCGTTGTAGGCTTCATCAGTCCCATGTGATGAATTATAATCCTAGAGACACTATTATGGTAATATAGCTAAGATACTATTGCGTTGGGGGTTATAGTAAGCAGTCTACCTGGAGGGCATTCCGGGGATCAACGCCCCCGCGGCCCGGTCCATGACCAGGCCTCCTGGTGGATCAGGACCTGATCAACGAGGCTTTTACTGCTGGCTGCACGTATTCCAACGTACGAACCACAGCCCTGCTTGATCCGGCACTGACTTTAGGTATCTGCCCAGCAGCCTCTTGAAGACAACCAGAGGTCTATTGGTAATTTCCCTTCTGGCTGGTGGGAGGCTGTTGAACAGTCCTGGGCCCCGGGACACTTATTGCGTTTTCTCTTAGTGTTCTAAGAGAATATATATATATATATATATATATATATATATATATATATATATATATATATATATATATATATATATATATATATATATATATATATATATATATATATATATATTATATATATATATATATATATATATATATATATATATATATATATATATATATATATATTATTTTTTTTATATTATATATATGTATGTGTTGTGTGTGTGTGTGTGTGTGTGTGTGTGTGTGTGTGTGTGTGTGTGTGTGATTAACTACATTGTCATTAAATGTCAAAAAATCTGAATATTTGTTTTTTCAGAAAACCCGGTGGTATGCCACGGAATATTCTGTTGTCAGGAGCTCAGAAAAGGAAGATTTCCAAAGAACCAAGCGAAAGAAATGCTGTCGTCTTGGCAAAGACAAAACGCCATACAGAATTTTTCTCTGCATCCGTAGTGGAAAACATAGAAGGTACTAATGAAGAACCAGTACCACTACCAGATGATGTTTCTTCTGAGGACCCACCCGCATTCCCAAGTACATCTGCAGAAAATAAAAAGAACATACACCAAATCAAGATAGTAAAGGTGATGAATCACTACAACCACATTCTACAGGTACTTGTGTAGACATCGGAGAAAATCATCAGAAAAAGAATGGTGGAGCATCTGGAGCAGAACAGGTTAATCAACGCCAGACAGCACGGTTTCAGGGAAGGCAAATCCTGTGTAACAAACCTCCTGGAGTTCTATGATAAAGTAACAGAGGTAAGGCAAGAGAGAGAAGGGTGGGTTGACTGCATTTTCTTGGACTGCAGGAAGGCCTTTGACACAGTTCCTCACATGAGATTAGTAAAAAAGATGGAAGACCAAGCGTGTATAACAGGAAGGGCACTGGAATGGATCAGGGAATACCTCACAGGGAGGCAACAACGGGTCATGGTGCGTGATGAGGTATCACAGTGGGCGCCTGTGACGAGTGGTGTACCGCAGGGGTCAGTCCTAGGACCAGTGCTATTCTTGCTATATGTGAATGACATGACGGATGGGATAGACTCAGAAGTGTCTCTTTTCGCAGATGATGTGAAATTAATGAGGAGAATCACATCGGATGAAGACCAAGCAGGACTTCAAAGTGACCTGGACAAGCTTGACATCTGGTCTAGCAACTGGCTTCTCGAATTTAACCCCACCAAATGCAAAGTCATGAAGATCGGAGAAGGGCAAAGAAGACCGCTGACAGAGTACAGGCTAGGTGGACAAAGGCTACAAACCTCATCAAAGGAGAAAGACCTTGGGGTGAGTATAACACCAAGCACGTCTCCGGAAGCACACATCAACCAGATAACCGCGGCAGCATATGGGCGACTGGCAAACCTAAGATTAGCGTTCCGTTACCTTAACAAGGAATCGTTCAAGACACTGTATACCGTATACGTCAGGCCCATACTAGAGTATGCAGCACCAGTCTGGAACCCACACCTGGTCAAGCACGTCAAGAAACTAGAGAAAGTGCAAAGGTTTGCGACAAGGTTAGTTCCACAACTCAGGGGTCTGTCTTATGAAGAAAGGTTGAGGGAAATAGGACTAACAACACTGGAGGAAAGAAGGGTCAGAGGAGACATGATAACGACATACAAAATACTGCGGGGAATTGACAAGGTAGATAGTGACAGGTTGTTTCAGAGAGGGAACACAGAAACAAGGGGACACAACTGGAAGCTGAAGACTCAGATGAGTCAAAGGGATGTCAGGAAACATTTCTTCAGCCACAGAGTAGTCAGGAAGTGGAATGGACTAGAGAAAGATATAGTGGAGGCAGGAACCATACATAGTTTTAAGACAAGGTATGATAAAGCTCATGGAGCAGGGAGAGCAGAGACCCAGTAGCAGACAGCGAAGAGGCGGGGCCAGGAGCTGAGTCTCGACCCCTGCAACCACAATTAGGTGAGTACATGGACAGTGAAGCGCCACCATGTGATTCAGACCCAGCCATGTGGGTTCCTCTCAGAGAAAAGCATGTGTCCTTTTGGTCAACTGCCACCTTATGTCAAAACAAAAATGATTCCGACTCGTACCCAGAATGTCAACGTTATTATCAGTAAGGTCAGGGCAAGCTGGACAGGCATGGTCGTCATTTCAAGAATTCCATGTTTTATTCTATTCACCACAATGGTGAGCAGCATTTGAGAAAGTTGCTCCTGTACAGCCCATCAAATGGGGCTGTTTATTGCTGCTATTGTACTCTGATGTACAGCGGATGTGACAGGTTTTCCAGCAAGGATGACTTTAATGACTGGAAAAAAGCAGAGGAAAAAATGAAAATTCATGAAAATAGTCAAGGTCACCGAAATTCTGTGCTAAAGTTTAATCTTGGATGTAAGGATTCCTCTCATGTTGATAGGCAGTTAGAGAAACAAGTGAATGAAAACAAGAAATACTGGTGTGAAGTATTGCTCAGTGTTGTGGCAGTGACAGTCTTTTTAGCTGAGAGTCCTGGCATTTAGGGGTAGTGAAGATATTATAGGGTCCAAGCATAATGGGAACTTTTTAGGAATCATGGAACTTATTGCACAATTTATAATCATTGCACAATCATATAAACATAATACAGACACCCATACTGAAATAAATTGATATAACTGTGAGTTAAACAATACACAAATAACCCGCTATTGAAGAAAGGAGCTTACGACGACGTTTCGGTAATTACAATAAGACGCTCTTTCTGGTCCATTACCACCATAGAAGCTGTGTATATTACTGGGGTAACTATAGAAAAACATTCCTTTCTTATGCCTTTACTCACAAATATCGTCATTCATTATTAGCGTCACCCTGCTGTGAGCCAGGGTGTGTTGCTGTGAGCCAGGGTGTGTTGCTGTGAGCCAGGGTGTGTTGTTGTGAGCCAGGGTGTGTTGCTGTGAGCCAGGGTGTGTTGCCGTGAGCCAGGGTGTGTTGTTGTGAACCATGGTGAGCTGCTATGAGCCAGAGTATGTTGTTGTGAGCCAGGGTCTGTTGCTGTGAGTCAAGGTAGGTTGTGAGCCAGGGTGTTGTTATGAGCCAGGGTGTGCTGATGTGAGCCAAGGTATGTTGTTGTGAGCGAGGGTGTGCTGCTGTGAGCCAGGGTATGTTGTTGTGAGCGAGGGTGTGTTGCTGTAAGCCAGGGTATGTTGTTGTGAGCAGGGTGTGTTGCTGAGAGCCAGGGTCTGTTGCTGTGAGCCAAGGTATGTTGTTGTGAGCCAGGGTATGTTGTTGTGAGCCAGGGTGTGTTGTTGTGAGCCAGGGTGTGTGGTTGTGAGCCAGGGTGTGTGGTTGTGAGCCAGGGTGTGTGGTTGTGAGCCGGGGTGTGTGGTTGTGAGCCAGGGTGTGTGGTTGTGAGCCAGGGTGTGTGGTTGTGAGCCAGGGTGTGTTGTTGTGAGCCAGGGTGTGTTGTTGTGAGCCAGGTTGTGTTGTTGTGAGCCAGGGTATGTTGTTGTGAGCCAGGGTGTGTTGCTGTGAGCCAGGGTGTGTTGCTGTGAGCCAGGGTGTGTTGCCGTGAGCCAGGGTGTGTTGCTGTGAGCCAGGGTATGTTGTTGTGAACCATGGTGAGCTGCTGTGAGCCAGAGTATGTTGTTGTGAGCCAGGATCTGTTGCTGTGAGCCAGGGTAGGTTGTGAGCCAGGGTGTTGTTATGAGCCAGGGTATGCTGCTGTGAGCCAGGGTATGTTGTTGTGAGCGAGGGTGTGTTGCTGTGAGCCAGGGTATGTTGTTGTGAGCCAGGGTGTGTTGCTGAGAGCCAGGGTCTGTTGCTGTGAGCCAAGGTATGTTGTTGTGAGCCAGGGTATGTTGTTGTGAGCCAGGGTGTGTTGTTGTGAGCCAGGGTGTGTTGTTGTGAGCCAGAGTATGTTGTTGTGAACCATGGTATTTTGTTGTGAACCATGGTATGTTGTTGTGAACCAGGGTGTGTTGCTGTGAGCCAGGGTGTGTTGATATGAGCCATGGTGTGTTGTTGTGAGCCAGGGTATGTTGTTGTGAGCCAGGGTGTGTTTTTGTGAGCCAGGGTGTGATGTTGCGAGACACGGTATGTTGTTGTGAACCATGGTATGTTGATGTGAGCCAGGGTATGTTGCTGTGAGCCGGGGTGTGTTGCTGTGAGCCGGGGTGTGTTGTTGTGAGCCAGGGTATGTTGTTGTGAGCCAGGGTGTGTTGTTGTGAGCCAGGGTATGTTGTTGTGAGCCAGGGTATGTTGTTGTGAGCCAGGGAATGTTGTTGTGATCCAGGGTGTGTTGTTGTGAGGCAGGGTGTGTTGTTGTGAGCCAGGGTGTGTTGCTGTGAGCCAGGATGTGTTGTTGTGAGCCAGGGTATGTTGTTGTAAGCCAGGGTATGTTGTTGTGAGCCAGGGTATGTTGTTGTGATCCAGGGTGTGTTGTTGTGAGTTAGGGTGTGTTGTTGTGAGCCAGGGTATGTTGTTGTGAGCCAGGGTGTGTTGTTGTGATCCAGGGTGTGTTGCTGTGAGCCAGGGTGTGTTGTTTTGAGCCAGGGTATGTTGTTGTGAGCCAAGGTATGTTGTTGTGAGCCAGGGTATGTTGTTGTGAGCCAGGGTATGTTGTTGTTATGCAGGCTACTGCCTTAATTAATGTGAAGATAATTAGTTTAGTGTCCCTTGTAACTCCCAGTTGGACGTCTAATACTTGTCCAACTGGCCGTTTAATACGTGTCCATTTGACTGTCTATGACATGTCCACACATAACACTGACATTATAGATATTTTAATTGGGTATTTTACTCCATATTACACCTTACATTATGCTGAACAAACATTGAAAAAATAGAGAACTTTCAAGCGCTTTCATGAAATCTAACATTATCAATGAACCGTAACAATAAAAGATCAGAAGAAGGCTGATTGATCTTTTATCTTCCCCATTTTTAGATGTATTAATTATTAAGGTAGACCATGACTTTAAATTTAAAATATACAGAAAACTAACAAATAACTGTTCTTATGTGAACTGTTATTCTTCACATCATGATAGAGTTAAACTTTCGGTATTCTCATCAGTTTTTGAGAGTTTTGCGTATTTGCAGCCTGAGTTCATAGATGAAGAAATCTTGAATATTTATGAAATAGCTAATGATCTAAAATACCCAAAATACTTAATTAATATATATTTTTAAATTGCTAGAAATATTATCCATACCACGGGTGGGGTTCGAACCCGTGGTATGGTTGGTTTGCAATCGTGTCATTACGATTTCGTGAGTCATGCTAGAAATATATTTTTGCACTTCAAAAAAGGACAAATAATCTTTTTCAACTAAAAATATGTTGGTTCTCCCTTACCATGAAAACTTGATATACCTTCGGTATCAATGTCGTATTTTTAATCTCGATACAGTAAAAAAAAAATCTGATTAAAAAGTCCCCAAAAATGCTGTCTAGAAGATTCCCTGTAAAAAATGTGATAAAGTTTATTATCGACATAAATATAGCATTAAAAGTGGAGTAGAGTCTAATGCTCTGTTAATTCATGTAAGAAATTTTAACCATGCAACAGATTTTCAAAAGGCCGAGGAAGCTGTATCAAGCAGGTCTATAGTTGTGAAAAATGTAATGGAATCGTGTTTCATAAAACAAATTTGGAAATTAATATGAATATTGTTTTAGGATTATACAAATTAGAATAATTTAAAATTAATGAAATTTGAGAAGAATTTAAGATATATTCAACAAGTTAAAATCTTAAAGCTTGGATAGAATATAAGCAGTGTCTGACAGGTCCTTGACCACCTCACTATGAAGGGTCAGGCGTTGTATGTTGACCACGAGTTGTAATCCCATCATTATATGCCTTCTGCAGATTTTTTATATTTTACAGTTCCTTGATAATGGGACAAATCGCGAAAGCTCTTGGGAGTTCACTATTTTTTCACAGTGGTTGTTCTTCATATTGTGATATCACCTGTTTACTGTGATCTCATTGCACCTAATATTATATACAAATTATCTTTACATTAATGCAGTTGCTTGCATAACAGCTGCCACGAGCCAGTCTGTGTTGTCGGTGATTCATTCTGTTTACAGAATTTGTGCGCTCTGCGTCTCTCTGTATTCAGGCAATTCTTTACATTCATTTTAATTTCACATCATTTTATGTGCTGAAGATAAATTCGAAGCTAGCAGAGGCTGCTTTCAAAGGTTTAGGGAAAGAAGTCAACTTGACAACATCAAAGTGAAGGGTAAAACAGCAAGCACTGACATCAGCTGCAGAAAATTACCCACATGAGCTAGCTGTGGCAATTGAATGTGGTGAATATACCAACAGATTTTTAATATCGATGAAACTACAATATTTTGGAAGATGCTCTCTATTACATTTATTGCTTAAGAAGAGAAGTCAGTGCTTGGATTCAAAGTTGCAAAAGACAGAGTACCATTCTTGCTAGAGGCTGATGCTGATGGCTAATACTACACACCATTCAGTATAAGCTAAGGACGAATATATTTTAAGGTAAATAATGAGTGTATTTTTCTATTGTTTTTTTAGGCCTAGTTCTATATATGATAGTTTAAACGTGTTATCAGGTATTTATATTCATTTAAAAGTGGGGGAAAAAAAAGGGCGATTCACTTTATGGCGATTTTCGCTTTACGGCGGTAGCCTGGAACCTACCCAACCATGTAATCGGAGTCCTCCTGTAATATATATATGCTCTAGGAAGTTTTTCTTTACAAAAGAAGTCGTTCAATAGTGGAACCAGCTTCAGCAGGTTGTGGATGATCACCATTACGGAATATTAAAGTAATCATTAGTTATTATGATAAATTAGTAAAAGGAGATGGGAAACCTCCAGTGTAACTCTGAGACTGTAACTTAAAATGTAGGTAATTACAAATTAACAGTCACATACAGACACCTACAGTACAGACACCTACAGCGAGACACCTGGAAAGACAACCTATATTTTTGAGAGTTGCAAATCAACTGACTATTCAAAGCCATTACAAGGATAATGGGTCGTAGTTCAGAGTCAGTTGAATATAAATTATTGTAATGAAACATTGAAGTAAAGATAATGATTGATTGAAATGGATTGACCTACAGTAGTTGTAAAATATATATATTTTCAGTTACATATAAATTTCTCAATAATATACCTGGGTAGAGGGTAGAGCGATGTGGGTTTAACGTAATTAGATCAACCTGAGAGGCCATAAAGTATTGTGTGTCCCAGTTAATAATAAAAGGTTCATTCATGTTTTATTAGGTGAGTTGGCTCCATCTTTATTTATTAACATATGTTATCATTAATATTCCGTTAAATCTTATTATCATAAGAACTGCATAGAACTGTCCACCACTGACTTTGTTCTCGACGTCCTTGAGTATGGCACATCAAAGAAATTAGGTGTCAATCAAAGATATACTATTAGGTGTCAATCAAAGATATAGTATTAGGTGTCAATTAAAGATATATTATTAGGTGTCAATCAAAGATATAGTATTAGGTGTCAATTAAAGATATACTATTAGGTGTCAATCAAAGATATACTACTGTATTATCCGTCAATGATGTTATATTCTTAGGACGGTCTGGAGTTTTGAGACTCTGATCGCGGGTTCTAACCCCACCCGTGGTTTGTTTGCAATCGTGTCATTACGATTTCGCGAGTCAATTTACAAAATTTATAAAATGATTGTAGGGCTTGACCTTAAAGTGAGTGAATTGATAATGTTAAATATAACTAAAAGCCTACCAATAACCCACCTTTCTCAGGCCGGAGCCGGGAACGGCCGGCAAAACGTCTAGGATTACATCTGGCGAGGTTAACAAGTTCTCCGTGACTAAATATTTCAAGACAATTCTGAGGATAATAACAGAGTTTCGACGCGAGATGCATCTCATATTCTGCCTCACGTCCTGATTGAGCTGATACTCATTAGTGACTGACACTTATCCGGTTGTTGAATAAGGTCGCACATCAGCTGCCTGTTTAGTCAGCAACGGTGAACCACAATAATAATATCTATATTTCTACAAGTACATGTACAAGGTATATAGGCGTAGCTGATATCTATGACATACTACTATATAGAAAGCTCCTTGTTATGCAGAGCATTTAGGGCAGATTAGGTCAATTTTGTCTCAGAATGAGACCCACACCAGTCGACTAATACCCAGGTACCCATTTTATTGATGAGTGAACAGGGATGACAGGTGTAAGGAAAACGTCCAATATTTCCACCCTTGTCGATAATGTCAGAGGATCTCACCTTCAAAGACCACAAAAATGTATGTAGCTCATCTGCTAGAAAAATGGTAGGATGGGTAATGACAAAACCTTCAAAACCAAGGACACCAAGCCCATGACGATTCTCTTCAAATCGCTTGTTCTCTCTAGGCTGAAATACTGCTGCACACTAACGGCCCCATTCAAGGCAGGCGAAATTGCCGTCCTGAAGAATGTACAGAGAACTTTCACGGCACACATAAGTACGATAAAGCACCTAAATCCCTTGATTTGTATTCCCTGGAACGCAGGCGAGAAAGATACACGATGCACTGTCCATAAAGGCGAAGAATTAGGGGGTATATGACTGAGGTGTATAAGTGGAAAACAGGTATAAATAAAGGGGATGTAAATAGCGTGCTAAAAATATCTAGCCAAGACAGGACTCGCAGCAATGGTTTTAAGTTAGAAAAATTCAGATTCAGGAAGGATATAGGAAAGCACTGGTTTGGAAATAGAGTTGTGGGTGGGTGTGAGTTGGACCTGACTAACTTGTGCTACTAGGTCAGATGCCGTGCTCCTTCCTTAAGTGAATGTGACCTGACCTGACTAGATTGGGTCATTGGCTTAAACCGGTAGGAGACTTGGACGTGCCTCGCATGGGTCAGTAGACCTGCTGCAGTGTTCCTTCTTTCTTATGTTCTTATCTTCTTATAATATACACTTGGAAAATCCTAGAGGTACTAGTACAAAACTTGCACACGAAAATCACTCCATACGAAAGCAAAAGACTCGGCAGGATTATATTTATTTATAATATTAAAACGCTAAACCTATGTGGGTCATTCAGCGCAAGACGTGGTGGAGGCTTGATCCTCCGTCTGCTGAGCGCCAGACAGACTCGCTTCCTATTTGTACCCACCCAGATGTCTCGCAGGAGATGCAACATTCCCCCAATGAAAAGCAGGGGTGCCACTAGTAGAGTATGAGACACAGTAAGTGTCAGGGGCCCAAGACTATTCAATTGCCTCCCAGCATACATAAGAACATAAGAAAGGAGGAACACTGCAGCAGGCCTGTTGGCCCATACTAGGCAGGTCCTTCACAATCCATCCCACTAACAGAATATTTGCTCAACCCAATTTTCAAAGCTACCCAAGAAATAAGCTTTAACAATTCTACCCACTCATGCGCGAGTCCCACTCAAATCCAACCCCTCTCACTCATGAATTTATCCAACCTAAATTTGAAACTACCCAAGGTCCTAGCTTCAATAACCCTACTAGGCAGACTGTTCCACTCATCAACTACCCTATTTCCAAACCAATACTTTCCTATATCCTTTCTAAATCTAAACTTATCTAACTTGAATCCATTATTGCGGGTTCTCTCTTGGAGAGATACCCTCAAGACCTTATTTATATCCCCTTTGTTAATACCCATTTTCCACTTGTATACCTCGATCATGTCTCCCCTCATTCTACGTCTTACAAGTGAATGTAATTTTAGGGTTTTCAATCTTTCTTCGTAAGGAAGATTTCTAATGCTATGTATTAATTTAGTCATTCTACGCTGAATGTTTTCTAACGAATTTATGTCCATTCTGTAATATGGAGACCAGAACTGAGCTGCGTAATCTAGGTGAGGCCTTACTAATGATGTATAAAGCTGTAATATAACCTCTGGACTTCTGTTGCTAACACTTCTTGATATAAATCCCAGTAATCTATTTGCCTTATTACGTACGCTTAGGCATTGCTGTCTTGGTTTAAGGTTGCTGCTTACCATCACCCCCAAGTCCTTCTCGCAATCTGTATGGCTAAGTTCTACGTTATTTAACTTATAAGTGCTTGGGTTATGGACACTCCCGAGCTTCAGAACCTTGCATTTATCTACATTGAACTGCATCTGCCACTTTTCTGACCACGAATTAAGTTTGTCTAAATCTTCCTGAAGTTCTATGACATCTATGTTTGAATCAATTATCCTACCTATCTTCGTGTCGTCGGCAATTTGCTCATATCACTAGTAATTCCCTCATCAAGGTCATTGATATATATTATAAATAACAATGGGCCTAAGACTGATCCCTGTGGAACACCACTTGTTACAAGTCCCCATTCGGATTTAACCCCATTTATGCACACTCTCTGCTTCCTATTGGTGAGCCATGACTCGATCCATGACAGCACTTTTCCCCCAATGCCATGAGCTGCCACTTTCTTTAACAGTCTCTGGTGCGGTACTCTATCAAAAGCCTTACTAAAGTCTAAATATACAATATCGAATTCTTTATCGTGATCAACAGCCTCAAAAGCTTTACTGAAGAAGGTTAATAAATTAGATAGGCAGGAACGGCCCCTCGTGAATCCATGCTGGGTATCATTAATCAAATTATGGTTATCTAGATGGCTTCTAATAATATCAGCTATAATTGACTCTAGTAATTTGCCTACAATTGAGGTCAGGCTTATTGGGCGGTAGTTAGACGGTAGTGACTTGTCCCCTGCTTTAAAAATAGGAATTACATTAGCCATCTTCCACATATCAGACACTACACCTGTTTGAAGAGATAAATTAAAAATGTTAGATATTGGTTCACAGAGTTCCATTTTGCATTCCTTAAGAACCCTTGCAAAAAGCTCATCAGGACCCGGCGATTTATCCAACCTAAATTTGAAACTACCCAAGGTCCTAGCTTCAATAACCCTACTAGGCAGACTGTTCCACTCATCAACTACCCTATTTCCAAACCAATACTTTCCTATATCCTTTCTAAATCTAAACTTATCTAACTTGAATCCATTATTGCGGGTTCTCTCTTGAGAGATATCCTCAAGACCTTATTTATATCCCCTTTGTTAATACCCATTTTCCACTTGTATACCTCGATCATGTCTCCCTCATTCTACGTCTTACAAGTGAATGTAATTTTAGGGTCTTCAATCTTTCTTCGTAAGGAAGATTTCTAATGCTATGTATTAATTTAGTCATTCTACGCTGAATGTTTTCTAACGAATTTATGTCCATTCTGTAATATGGAGACCATAACTGAGCTGCGTAATCTAGGTGAGGCCTTACTAATGATGTATAAAGCTGTAATATAACCTCTGGACTTCTGTTGCTAACACTTCTTGATATAAATCCCAGTAATCTATTTGCCTTATTACGTACGCTTAGGCATTGCTGTCTTGGTTTAAGGTTGCTGCTTACCATCACCCCCAAGTCCTTCTCGCAATCTGTATGGCTAAGTTCTACGTTATTTAACTTATAAGTGCTTGGGTTATGGACACTCCCGAGCTTCAGAACCTTGGGGGTGATGGTCAGCAGCAACCTTAAACCAAGACAGCAATGCCTAAGCGTACGTAATAAGGCAAATATATTACTGGGATTTATATCAAGAATGTTAGCAACAGAAGTCCAGAGGTTATATTACAGCTTTACATCATTAGAGGCCTCACCTAGATTACGCAGCTCATTTTGTCTCCATATTACAGAATGGACATAAATCGTTAGCATTCAGCGTAGAATGACTAAATTACATAGCATTGAAATCTTCCTTACGAGAAAGATTGAAGACCTAATACATTCACTTGAAGACGTAGAATGAGGAGAATGATCGAGGTATACAAGTGGAAAATGGTATTAACAAAGGGGATATAAATAAGGTCTTGAGGATATCTCCAAGAGAACCCGCAATAATGGATTCAAGCAGATAGTTAGATTTAGAAAGGATATAGAAGTATTGGTTTGAAATAGGAGTTGATGAGTGGAACAGTTCTGCCTAGTAGGGTTATTGAGCTAGACCTTTGGTAGTTCAAATTTAGTTGATAAATTCATGAGTGAGAGGGTTGGATTTGAGTGGGACTCGCAAATGAGTGAATGGAATTGTCAAAACTTATTTCTTGGGTAGCATTGAAAATTGGATTGAACAAGTGTTCTGTTAGTGGGACGGATTGTGAAGGACCTGCCTAGTATGGGCCAACAGGCCTGCTGCAGTTTTCCTCCTTTCTTATGTTCTTATGTTCTTATTTATCTACATTGAACTGCATCTGCCACTTTTCTGACCACGAATTAAGTTTGTCTAAATCTTCCTGAAGTTCTATGACATCTATGTTTGAATCAATTATCCTACCTATCTTCGTGTCGTCGGCGAATTTGCTCATATCACTAGTAATTCCCTCATCAAGGTCATTGATATATATTATAAATAACAATGGGCCTAAGACTGATCCCTGTGGAACACCACTTGTTACAAGTCCCCATTCGGATTTAACCCCATTTATGCACACTCTCTGCTTCCTATTGGTGAGCCATGACTCGATCCATGACAGCACTTTTCCCCCAATGCCATGAGCTGCCACTTTCTTTAACAGTCTCTGGTGCGGTACTCTATCAAAAGCCTTACTAAAGTCTAAATAAACAATATCGAATTCTTTATCGTGATCAACAGCCTCAAAAGCTTTACTGAAGAAGGTTAATAAATTAGATAGGCAGGAACGGCCCTCGTGAATCCATGCTGGGTATCATTAATCAAATTATGGTTATCTAGATGGCTTCTAATAATATCAGCTATAATTGACTCTAGTAATTTGCCTACAATTGAGGTCAGGCTTATTGGGCGGTAGTTTGACGGTAGTGACTTGTCCCCTGCTTTAAAAATAGGAATTACATTAGCCATCTTCCACATATCAGACACTACACCTGTTTGAAGAGATAAAGGGGGATTACCAATAGACCCCCTGGCTGTCTTCAAGAAGGCGCTGGGATTCGTACGTCGGTTTACGTGCGGCCAGGAGTAACAGCCTGGTTGATCAGACCCTGATCCACCCCGAGGACTGGTCTCAGACTTCACCGCGGGGGGCATTGACCCCCGAAACCCTATCTAGGTATACTCCAGTTAATCAAACCCGGTCCCCTCAGTGTGTGAATCAAGATCGTTGCCTACCAGGCCACGAGCCACCAAAGAGAATGCAGTCAGGTATCTTATTTAAATCAAGGACTCACTTCTGGTAATATTTAAACATAAAGTGGCGTTATGATGTGTTTAAATAAAAAAATATCAAACTTTAATAACCATGCATAATCATTGTCTAGTTAGTGCAAATGAATCCTTAACAAATACAAATCTATAAATATTCCTTATCTCCAGTACAGTCCATTAAGGCAGTGATTGCATAGCATCACGCAGTAATTAGCTACCACTGTAATAAAGCCACACTAAGCCATTAGTAACTATTCTAACTGGTAAAATATGTTAACTTAGTGTTGTAATAATTGAGGTGAACTATCATGCAGTAGTAAATGAAGGTGAGTTTACAAGACTTAATAAAGTGAATATAAAAATGGCACACAATACCAGACAGAACATAAGTCTCCATCACTGTCGCTGGTTCTTCACATTGTTTCACACTATGAAACAGAATTCTTCTCCAGGCTGAGGGACTGACAACCTCAAATATACATCTTCAACGGTGATGGACTGATTACATCGTCTTTACATCTCTACTGCTCCTGCCTACTTTCTGTACTCGACTGAAAAAATCTACTGTGTAGGCGAAACGTTTCGGAATAAAGATGCCTAAATGTTACCTGTGTGTCTTACTCACCAAGACGTAATAAAAATGAGCCGCAGGCAGAGACAATGAATCCTACTTAAGATATGGAGAAAAATTCAGAGGCTTGATTAAATTACTCACCCTTCATTAAAATGTAATTCAAAATATTTTTCATCTGTGTGGCCGTGTTAATGGTGAGTAGGTTACCCCCGAGGCCACGACACAACGACTGTGCTTCATCGTGAGTGTCGTTTTGAAAGTTGATGAATAAAAGACACTGATCTCCCACTGGCACACCACTGGAACAGCCGCTCCTCTCCTCATCCACTTCAGCAGCAGTGTCTGTAAACATTATATGTGATTTATTTTTGGATTAAATTCCAAATAATTATTTACGCCAATTATGTCAAGAATATTGGTATAAGATACCAGATACAGTGGTACCCCGACTTACGATATTTTTTCATTCCAGAATGCTGTTCAAGTGCCATTACCAAACGAATTTATCCCCATAAGGAATGATGTAAAATAGACTAGTCCTTTTAGACCCCCAAAATTACACTTACAAAAGCATTTAAAAAATAAACTTACATAAAAGGGTGAGTTTGGGGACCATCGTAAGTCGGGGTACCACTGTATATATATATATATATATATATATATATGGTATAAACCTTGGTAATAAATACCTACAAGTTGGTTTAGAAAGACACGTAAGCAAACACTAGGACATATTTATTAGAAATCGATTTGGTCCTGGGACTTTGATCACTTCTAAAATACAGAGGTTGAAAGAAATTATATATAAGCGGAGAGTGAGGTGTGAGTGACGCTGGTGACCTGAAGAATGCCATGTTGGGAGGTAGACGATGAGATCATGTGACTCCTGTGTTGCTGGGTAGGTGGTGCTTTGCCATACATGATAGTCAAGCAGGCAATGATGTTGTTGATTTCATTGTCTTGCATGCCAGCCCTTGGTTTTGGAACAATTAAGACCATGAAGACCATATTGGTCAGCTTGTGCATCGCCGCAAATACACGTATATTCCATGTGAATTGGGGCGCAAGGCAGCAAGGGTCTTAGGGTCGAGTCGCGTTCCCATTGCCGAAATGGGAACTGTTTGGAAGAAGTCCCCAGAGTGATGTGCACTCACAGCTAGGAGACGGGCAGTCTCCCTGTCTGATGTTACAGCCTTAAGCATATTGGCAAGCATCTTAAAATATATATATATATATATATATATATATATATATATATATATAAAAATATATATATATATATATATATATATGCAAAAAAAGATCACAGTAAACAGGTGATATCAAAATATGCAAGACAACCACTATGAAAAAATAGAAGAATTCCAAGCGCTTTCATAGTTCCTTGATAATGTGAGTAGTCACGAACGCTTGGAATTCTTCTATATTTTCATAGTGGTTGTCTTGCATATATATATATATGCAAAAAGATCACAGTAAACAGGTGATATTAAAATATGCAAGACAACCACTATGAAAAAATAGAAGACTTCCAAGCGCTTTCGTGACTGCTCACATTATCAAGGAACTATAAAAGGAAACGTGAGAAGAAGGCTTATAAAGAGGCAGAATACACCTCACAGTCACATCACACTAACAAAGACGACACCTCACAGTAGCGTAACATCTCACGACTCTGTGAAGAGGAACATAAGAAAGGACCTGAAACTCTTCCCAAGAATTAAGATTAGTCCAATTTATCATTAAATTCTTCCCAAATTTTATTAATTATAAATGAATCCAATTTATATAAACCAAAAGAAATATTCATAATTTTTTCAAAACTGCTTATAATGAAACATGATTCTATTATATTCCTCTCAACCATGGACTTGCTTGATACAACCTTCTGAGCATTTTGAAAATCAATTGGATGGTTAAAGTCTCTCACATGAATAAATAGAGCATTAGAATCTTGTCCAGTTCTAATGCTATATTTATGTTGTTTTAATCTTAGTTCAAGACTTTTACCAGTTTGACCATAATAAACTTTATCGCATATTTTACAGGGAATCTTATAGACACATCCGTCAGCATTTTGGGGGAATTTTTTATCAAAAGTCTTTTTACTGTATCAAGATTTTTAAATACAACTTTGATATTAAAATTCTTAAAAAAAGAAGGCATATCAACCAAGTTTTCATGGTAAGGGAGAACCAACATATTTTTGGTTGAATAAGGTTGGTTGTCCCTTTTTGGATTGTAAAAAGTATTTCTAGCTATTTTAAAAGATTTATCAATTATGTTTCTTGGGTATTTTAAATCATTAGCTATTTCATAAATTTTAGAGATTTCTTCTTCTATGAACTCTGGACTACAAATACGTAAAGCTCTCAAAAACATAGAAGAAAACCGACACTTTAACTCTATCTTGATGTGAAGAGTAATAGTGTACATAGGAACAATTATTTGTAGGTTTTCTGTAAATTTTAAATTTAAAATCAATGTTACCCTTAACAATAAAAACATCTAGGAAGGGCAATGAGTTATTTACTTCAAATTCAACAGTAAAATTTATAGAATGAGCTAAGCTATTTAATTTAACAAGGAAATGGTTTATGTCTACATTCTTAGGCATAAGACACAAAATGTCATCAACATATCTATACCACTTAGCTCTATTGGGAAGGATTGTGTTAAGCAATCTTGTTTCGAAAAATTCCATATATAAATTACTAAGAACAGGTGAAAGAGGATTTCCCATTGCCATACCAAACTTCTGAGTGTAAAACTCATCATTAAATACAAATTTTGCATCAACAATACAAAGTTTAATAAGTTTAATGATAGTAGGAACTGGCAATGGTAAATCGTAATTAACCAGTTCTTCAGATAAGAACTTTAGTAAATCATCAACTGGAACTTTTGTAAACAAGGAGGTAACATCAAAACTAACCATATTGAATTCATTTAAATCAGTCAAGGTGCTTAATTTATCAACTAAATCTAAGTTGTTTTTAACATTAAAATTAGAATTTTTTCCAACAATTGGGCTCAAAATATCAACAAGCCATTTAGAAAGTTTATAAGAAACTGAACCTATGGAGCTAATAATTGGTCTAACAGGATTACCAGGTTTGTGTGTTTTAATTAATCCATACATATAAGGTAAAGATGGATTAGTGGAAGTGAATTTTTTAATTAATTCATCTTTGCCCTTCAATAGATGCTTTATAGAAACTGTTAACAGCAATTTCAATAAAACAATAAAGCATCTATTGAAGGGCAAAGATAATGTAAAATTCACTTCCTAATCCATTTTACTATATGTATGGTATTAACACAAACCTGATCTAGACATATTAGCTCCATATTCAGTTTCTTATAACCTACAAATAATTGTTCATATGTACACTATTACTCTTCACATCAAGATATAGTTAAAGTGTCGGTTTTCTCTTCTATGTTTTTGAGAGCTTTACGTATTTGTAGTCCAGAGTTCATAGATGAAGAAATCTCTAAAATTTATGAAATAGCTAATGATTTAAAATACCCAAGAAACATAATTGATAAATCTTTTAAAATAGCTAGAAATACTTTTTACAATCCAAAAGGACAACCAACCTTATTCAACCAAAAATATGTTGGTTCTCCTTACCATGAAAACTTGGTTGATATGCCTTCTTTTCTTAAAATTTTAATATCAAAGTTGTATTTAAAAATCTTGATACAGTAAAAAGACTTTTGATAAAAAATTCCCCCCAAAATGCTGATGGATGTGTCTATAAGATTCCCTGTAAAATATGCGATAAAGTTTATTATGGTCAAACTGGTAAAAGTCTAGTGATATGAGCAAATTCGCCGACGACACGAAGATAGGTAGGATAATTGATTCAAACATAGATGTCATAGAACTTCAGGAAGATTTAGACAAACTTAATTCGTGGTCAGAAAAGTGGCAGATGCAATTCAATGTAGATAAATGCAAGGTTCTGAAGCTCGGGGTGTCCATAACCCAAGCACTTATAAGTTAAATAACGTAGAACTTAGCCATACAGATTGCGAGAAGGACTTGGGGGTGATGGTAAGCAGCAACCTTAAACCAAGACAGCAATGCCTAAGCGTACGTAATAAGGCAAATAGATTACTGGGATTTATATCAAGAAGTGTTAGCAACAGAAGTCCAGAGGTTATATTACAGCTTTATACATCATTAGTAAGGCCTCACCTAGATTACGCAGCTCAGTTTTGGTCTCCATATTACAGAATGGACATAAATTCGTTAGAAAACATTCAGCGTAGAATGACTAAATTAATACATAGCATTAGAAATCTTCCTTACGAAGAAAGATTGAAGACCCTTAAATTACATTCACTTGTAAGACGTAGAATGAGGGAGACATGATCGAGGTATACAAGTGGAAAATGGGTATTAACAAAGGGGATATAAATAAGGTCTTGAAGATATCTCTCTAAGAGAGAACCCGCAATAATGGATTCAAGTTAGATAAGTTTAGATTTAGAAAGGATATAGGAAAGTATTGGTTTGGAAATAGGGTAGTTGATGAGTGGAACAGTCTGCCTAGTAGGGTTATTGAAGCTAGGACCTTGGGTAGTTTCAAATTTAGGTTGGATAAATTCATGAGTGAGAGGGGTTGGATTTGAGTGGGACTCGCGCATGAGTGGGTAGAATTGTCAAAGCTTATTTCTAGGGTAGCATTGAAAATTGGGTTGAGCAATATTCTGTTAGTGGGACGGATTGTGAAGGACCTGCCTAGTATGGGCCAACAGGCCTGCTGCAGTGTTCCTCCTTTCTTATGTTCTTATGTTAAGTCTTGAACTAAGATTAAAACAACATAAATATAGCATTAGAACTGGACAAGATTCTAATGCTCTATTTATTCATGTGAGAGACTTTAACCATCCAATTGATTTTCAAAATGCTCAGAAGGTTGTATCAAGCAAGTCCATGGTTGAGAGGAATATAATAGAATCATGTTTCATTAAAAGCAGTTTTGAAAATAATATGAATATTTCTTTTGGTTTATATAAATTGGATTCATTTATAATTAATAAAATTTGGGAAGAATTTAATGATAAATTGGACTAATCTTAATTCTTGGGAAGAGTTTCAGGTCCTTTCTTATGTTCCTCTTCACAGAGTCGTGAGATGTTACGCTACTGTGAGGTGTCGTCTTTGTTAGTGTGATGTGACTGTGAGGTGTATTCTGCCTCTTTATAAGCCTTCTTCTCACGTTTCCTTTTATAGTTCCTTGATAATGTGAGCAGTCACGAAAGCGCTTGGAATTCTTCTATTTTTCATAGTGGTTGTCTTGCATATATATATATATATATATATATATATATATATATATATATATATATATATATATATATATGCAAAAAGATCACAGTAATCAGGTGATATCAAAATATGCAAGACAACCACTATGAAAAAATAGAGGAATTCCAAGCGCTTTGCTACTCATTATCAGGAACTATAAAAACATGACAAGAGGACTTATATAAGGGGCAAGACTACACCTCACAGTAGCTAACATCGCACGACTCTGTGAAGAGGAAAACAAGAAAGGACCTGAAACTCTTCCCAGGATTAAGATTAGTCCAATTTATCATAAATTCTTCCCAAATTTTATTAATTATAAAAGAATCAATTTATATAAACCAAAAGAAATATTCATATTATTTTCAAAACTGCTTTAATGAAACATGATTCTATTATATTCCTCTCAACCATGGACTTGTTGATACAACCTTCTCAGCATTTAAAATCAATGATGGTTAAAGTCTCTCACATGAATAAATAGAGCATTAGAATCTTGTCAATTCTAATGCTATATTTAAGAACATAAGAACATAAGAAAGGAGGAACACTGCAGCAGGCCTGTTCCCATTCTAGGCAGGTCCTTCACAATCCGTCCCACTAACAGAATATTTGCTCAACCCAATTTTCAATGCTACCCAGAAATAAGCTTTGACAATTCTACCCACTCATCGCAAATCTCACTCAAATCAACCCCTCTCACTCATGAATTTATCCAACCTATATATATATATTATATATATATATATATATATATATATATATATATATATATATATATTGCAAAAAGATCAAAAGTAATTGATATCCAAAATATGCAAGACAACCACTATGAAAAATAGAGGAATTCCAAGCGTTTTTCGTGACTACTCACTTATCAAGGAACTATAAAAAACATGACAAGAGGACTTATATGGGCAAGACCACCCCTTAAAAATAACTTTGGGCATCTTATGACAAGGAAAAATGATATGTGCTCTATTTTTAATAATTATTTTCTCTCGGTTTTCCAAGGAAGACATTAATAATATCCCAGTAATTAATTTTTACAGAGGCCAAGAAGATAAATTATGTAATATCACAGTCCAAAGCGAAATGATTATGAAACAGCTGGACCGACTGAAACAAAATAAATCGCCGGGTCTGATGAGCTTTTCAAGGGTTCTAAGGAATGCAAAAATGGAACTCTTGAACCAAATCTAACATTTTAATTTATCTCTTCAAACAGGTGTAGTGTCTGATATGTGGAAGATGGCTAATGTTTCCTATTTTTAAAGCGGGGACAAGTCCTACCGTCAAACTACCGCCCAATAAGCCTGACCTCAATTGTACAAATTACTAGAGTCAATTATAGCTGATATTTTGAAGCCATCTGATAACCATAATTTGATTAATGATACCCAGCATGGATTCGAGGGCCGTTCCTGCCTATCTAATTTATTAACCTTCTTCAGTAAAGCTTTTGAGGCTGTTGATCCGATAAAGAATTGATTTGTTTATTTAGACTTTGAAGGCTTTTGATAAGTACCCACCAGAGACTGTTAAAAAGTGGCAGCTCATGGCATTGGGGAAAAGTGCTGTCATGGATAGTCATGGCTCCCAAAGGAAGCAGAGAGTGTGCTTGGGGTTAAATCCCAATGGGGACTTGTAACAGTGGTTTCCACAGGGATCAGTCTTAGGCCCATTTTATTTATAATATATATCAATGTTGATGAGGGAATTACTAGTGATATGAGCAAATTCGCCGCGACACGAAGAAGGTAGGTTTGATTCAAACATAGATGTCATGAACTTCAGGAAGATTTAGACAAATTTTCGTGGTCAGAAAAGTGGCAGATGCAGTTCAATGTGATAAATGCAAGGTTCTGAAGCTCGGGTGTCCATAACCCAAGCATTATAAGTTAAATAACGTAGAACAGCCATACAGATTGCGAGAAGGACTTGGGGTGATGGTAAGCAGCAACCTTAAAAAGCAGCAATGCCTAAGCGTACGTAATAAGGAAATAGATTACGGGTTTATATCAAAATGTTAGCAACAAAGTCCAGAGGTTATATTACAGCTTTTATACATCATTAGTAGGCCTCACCTAGTTCGCAGCTCAGTTCTGGTCTCCATATTACAGAATGGACATAAATTCGTTGAAAACATTCACGTAGAATGACTAAATTTATAGCTTGAAATCTTCCTTACGAAGAAAGTTGAAGACCCTAAAATTACATTCACTTGTAAGACGTAGAATGAGGGAGCATGATAGGTATCAAGTGGAAAAGGGTATTAAAAAAGGGGGGATATAAATAAGGTCTTGAGGATTCTCCCAAGAGAGAACCCCAATAATGGTTAAGTTAGATGTTTAGATTTAGAAAGGAATAGGAAAGTATTGGTTTGGAAATAGGGTAGTTGATGAGTGGAACAGTCTGCCTATAGGGTTATTGAAGCTAAGACCTTGGGTAGTTTCTTTAGGTTGGATAAATTCATGAGTGAGAGGGGTTGGTTTAGTGGGACTCGCCATGAGTGGGTAGAATTGTCAAAGCATTTCTTGGGTAGCGAAAATTGGGTTGAGCAAATATTCTGTTAGTGGGACGGTTGTGAAGGGCCTGCCTGTATGGGCCAACAGGCCTGCCAAGTGTTCCTCTTTTTCTTTTTCTTATGTTCATAGCTAAATCGCACGACTCTGTGAAGGGAAAAACAGAAAGGACCTGAAACTCTTCCCAAGTTGATTAGTCCAATTTATCATTAAATTCTTCCCAAATTTTAAAATTATAAAGAATCCAATTTATATAAACCAAAAAAAATATTATATTATTTTCAAAACTGCTTTTAATGAAACATGATTCTATTATATTCCTCTCAACCATGGACTTGCTTGATACAACCTTCTCGCATTTTGAAAATCAATTGGTTTAAAGTCTCTCCATGAATAAATGAGCATTAGAATCTTGTCCAGTTCAACTATTTTAAGAAATAAAACATAAGAAAAGGAACACTGCAGCAGGCCTGTTGGCCCTTAGCAGGTCCTTCCTCCGTCCCCTAACAGAATATTTGCTCAACCCAATTTTCAATGCTCCCAGAAATAAGCTTTGACAATTCTACCCCTCTGAGTCTCACTCAAATCCAACCCCTCTCACTCATGTTTATCCAACCTAAATTTGAAACACCCAAGGTCCCGCTTTAACCCACTAGGCAGACTGTTCCCTCATCAACTACCCTATTTCCAAACCAATATTTTTATCCTTTCTAAATCTAAACATCTAACTTGAATCCATTTTGCGGGTTCTCTCTTGGAGAGATATCCTCAAACCTTATTTATATCCCTTTGTTAATACCCATTTTCCGATCCTCGATCATGTCTCCCCTCATTCTGTCTTACAAGTGAATGTAATTTTAGGGTCTTCAATCTTTCTTCGTAAGGAAATTTCTAATGCTTTATTAATTTATCATTCTACGCTGAATTTTTCTAACGAATTTATGTCCATTCTGTAATATGGAGAAGAACTGAGCTGCGTTCTAGGTGAGGCCTTACTTGATGTATAAAGCTGTAATATAACCTCTGGATTCTGTTGCTAACATTCTTGATATAAATCCCCAAAACTATTTGCCTTTTACGTACCTTAGGCATTGCTTCTTGGTTTGGTTCCTTACCATCACCCCCAAGTCCTTCTCCAATCTGTTGGCTAAGTTCACGTTTTTAACTTATAAGTCTTGGGTTATGGACACTCGAGCCAGAACCCTTTATCTACATTGAACTGCATCTGCCCTTTTCTGACCACGTTAGTTTGTCTAAATCTTCCTGAAGTTCTATGACATCTATGTTGAATCAATTATCCTACCTATCTTCGTGTCGTCGGCGAATTTCTCATATCACTAGAATTCCCTCATCAAGGTCATTGATATATATTATAAATAACAATGGGCCTAAGACTGATCCCTGGAGACACCACTTGTTACAAGTCCCCATTGGTTTAACCCCATTTATGCACACTCTGCTTCTATTGGTGGCCTGACTCGATCCATGACAAACTTTTCCCCCCAAAGCCATGAGCTGCCACTTTCTTTAACAGTCTCTGGTGCGGTACTCTATCAAAAGCCACTAAAGTCTAAATAAACAATATCGAATTCTTTATCGTGATCAACAGCCTCAAAAACGAAGAAAGGTTAATAAATTAGATAGGCGGAACGGCCTCGTGAATCCATGCTGGGTATCTTTCAAATTATGGTTATCTAGATGGCCTAATAATATCCAAGACTCTTTAATTCCTAAATTAGTCCGGCTTATTGGGCGGTAGTTTGACGGTAGTGACTTGTCCCCTGCTTTAAAAATGGGTTACATTGCCATCT
>WNWK01023850.1:0-30518 GCA_009830355.1 Cherax destructor | reverse complement strand
TGATTCCTGCACTTGCAATTAATCTTAGCTCATCTATCTTATTTCTTACACTCCTGCTATTAGTATAGTAAACCTTAAGGGAGCTAGTCTCTTGTTTCCCCTGCTGTCTCCCTTTGTTTGCTGTCCTGATCCATTGCCCTTATTTGTAACTTTATGATGAATGTCTTTTATACACTTACTGTTTTCAGCCCTAGTGTTGCAAACTGACTGTTCCCACACACACCCATACCTCTATTATCTATCAGTTTAAAATACTAGGCATGTCAGCAATGGCCCTCTCAATCGAGTTGGCAAGTGCTTCCACCCTGTCCCAGAGGATGACTAAGTTGATTCCATGTATCAGAAATCTTCCCTATGAGGATAGACTGAGGGCCCTGAATCTGCACTCTCTAGAAAGGCGTAGAATTAGGGGTGATACAATTGAGGTATATAAATGGAAAACAGGAATAAATAAAGGGGATGTAAATAGCGTGCTAAAAATATCTTGTATTGACAGGACTCGAAGCAATGGCTTTAAGTTGGATAAATTCAGATTCAGAAGGGATATAGGAAAGCATTGGTTTGGGTTAGGGAACTGCGACACTAATGTTAGAGACGGAATGTTCAGTAAGTTTAATTTTAATAACCATAGAATTGACTGGGAAAAAATAAACAAAGAGCTATCAGACATATCATGGGAATCAGACATGAGCACCCTAAATCCCCACCAGTGCCTAGAGAAGCTGAATACAGAAGCATACAAGGTATGTATGAAACACGTACCATTGAGGAAACCCCGAAGATCAGATATAGAGAGAGAGCGTAGGAGATGGTACAGGAGAAGAAAACGGGTTACTGAATTGCTGAAAAACACAGTTATGTTGCAACAGAAGAGAGATAGCCTTAACCGAGAGATCACGGAATTAGAGCAAAAACTTAAGATGTCATACCTGACAGAAGAAGTACAAAGGGAACAAAGAGCCATACAGGATATTGCAAGAAACCCAAAATATTTCTACTCCTATGCAAAATCCAAGCTAAGAACTACCTGTAGAATTGGACCATTATTGAGAGGAGATTCGTATACGGACGATGAACAGGAAATGAGTGAAATTCTAAAAGAACAGTATGAGTCAGTGTTCAGCAACCCACTAAATGACAGCAAGGTAGAAAATGCAGAAATATTTTTCACTCCAGCAGAAGGCTGCGCAGACCACCTAACCGACATTAGTACAAATCCCATAGATTTCGAAAAAGAAATGGCCAACATGCCCACTCACTCAGCACCTGGACCAGATTCATGGAATGCTTTATTTATAAAGCAGTGCAAAGTACCATTAGCAAGAGCCCTTAGTATTCTGTGGAGAAAGAGCTTAGATCTAGGTGAAATTCCAGAGGCCTTAAAGAGTGCAGACATAGCTCCTTTGCATAAGGGAGGTAGTAGAGCACTAGCTAAAAATTACAGACCAGTAGCCCTCACTTCTCACATCATAAAAATCTTTGAAAGAGTGATGAGACGGCAGATTACAAAGTTCATGGAAATAATGCCGATGGTGACACTATTCAAACAAAGCCTGGCCCATGGCCGGGCTCAGAGAGTAGATACTCTCGAACTCTTCAAAGGTAAGCACAACCAACATAACCCGAACCAGCATGGCTTTAGAGCGGGTCGATCATGCCTGTCACAGCTGCTGAACCATTATGACAGAATTACGGAGGCATTGGAGGACGACCAAAACGCAGATGTGATTTACACAGATTTTGCAAAGGCGTTTGACAAATGCGATCATGGAGTGATAGCGCACAAAATGAGGGCCATAGGCATTACGGGAAGGTAGGCAGATGGATTTTGAGTTCCTAACACAAAGAACACAAAACGTAGTAGTGAACAGGGCAAGATCCAGCATCAGCGAGGTCAAAAGCTCAGTGCCCCAAGGCACTGTCCTGGCACCTCTGCTGTTTCTCATCCTCATATCAGACATAGATAAAAACACCCAGCACACTTTTGTATCATCATTTGCAGATGACACTAAAATAAGCATGAAAGTCACTACGGTAGAGGACACTGAAAAATTACAGGAGGACATAAGCAAGGTCTTCCAATGGGCAGTGGAGAACAACATGACGTTCAATGGTGATAAGTTTCAGCTGCTTAGGTATGGAAAAATGAAGAACTCAAAGGAACACTATATACAAAACGCAAGGGGGTCACCACATAGAACGAAAGGAACACGTAAAGGACTTGGGAATAATTATGTCTGCTGATCTGTCGTTTAAAGACCATAACAAGACAAAGATCACAACAGCCAGGAAGATGACGGGGTGGGTATTGAGAACTTTCAAAACAAGGAAATAATGCCGATGGTGACACTATTCAAATCGCTAGTGCTCCCTCACTTAGAATACTGCTCAGTGCTGACGGCCCCGTTCAGGGCATGAGAAATAGCAGAGCTGGAACAAATCCAGAGATCGTTTACGGCTCACATTGAGCCATTGAAACATCTAAATTATTGGGAACGCCTTCAAGTCTTGAACATGTACTCATTGGAGCGGAGGAGAGATACATGATAATATATACATGGAAAGTACTTGAGGGCCTGGTCCCAAATCTGCACACTGCCATAACAACATACTGGAGTGAGAGATATGGGAGAAAGTGTAAAATAAACCCAGTGAGGAGCAGGGGTGCGGTGGGGACAATACGGGAGCACTGTATTAACATCCGGGGTCCCAGACTATTCAACATCTTACCAGAAGATATCCGAAACACGGCTGGAACCAGTGTAGAAGCCTTCAAGAGGAAACTGGACAAATATCTTCACCAGGTGCCAGATCAACCAGGCTGTGATGGATATGTGGGGCAGCGGGCCTCCAGCAGCAACAGCCTGGTTGACCAGGCAAGCACCAGACGAGCCTGGCCCATAACCGGGCTCAGAGAGTAGATACTCTCGAAACTCTTCAAAGGTATATCAAAGGTATGAGTGGAACAAACTCCCGAGTACAGTTATAGAGGCTAAAACGTTGTGTAGTTTTAAAAATAGGCTAGATAAATATATGAGTGGGTGCGGGTGGGTGTGAGTTGTACCTGACTAGTTTGTGCTACTAGGTCAGATGCCGTGCTCCTAAAGTGAATGTAACCTGACCTGGCTGGGTCGGGGCATTGGCTTAAGCCGGTGGGAGACTTGGACCTGCCTCGCATGGGCCAGTAGGCCTGCTGCAGTGTTCCTTCTTTCTTATGTTCTTTGCTCTCCACAACTGTCTCAGTACGGAGCACGAGTAAGTGTGGGGAAGAGCGCCAGTCTCTGCTCTCCACAACTGTCTCAGTACGGAGCACGAGTAAGTGTGGGGAAGAGCGCCAGTCTCTGCTCTCCACAACTGTCTCAGTACGGAGCAAGAGTAAGTGTGGGGAAGAGCGCCAGTCTCTGCTCTCCACAACTGTCTCAGTACGGAGCAAGAGTAAGTGTGGGGAAGAGCGCCAGTCTCTGCTCTCCACAACTGTCTCAGTACGGAGCAAGAGTAAGTGTGGGGGAAGAGCGCCAGCCTCTGCTCTCCACAACTGTCTCAGTACGGAGCAAGAGTAAGTGTGGGGAAGAGCGCCAGTCTCTGCTCTCCACAACTGTCTCAGTACGGAGCAAGAGTAAGTGTGGGGAAGAGCGCCAGTCTCTGCTCTCCACAACTGTCTCGCACACTAGCAAGCCACGTGAAAAACACGTGGGGTTTACAACGCTCCACATTTTTCCAGGCACCACTTAGCTGCCAGACATTTCCTGGCTTTCATTTAATTTGTTTACTGGCAGTTACTTTTATATGAATGCTGGGAGCCGTTAAACTAAAATAACCTAAAATAAACAAAAACAGTGACAATTTAAGACTTGCAGTTTTTACAAGGTCAAGCTAGCATTCATTATTGTTGTTGTTGTCTCTAGTTTTGAAGTCAGTAAAGATGTTTCTTCACCCAAGCTTTCCGTACTGTTAGTTGTGATGTGAAGTAACCGTCACCGCTTAACAGCGCACACCACAAAGGCGCCACCACCAACCACTCCTGTAAATGTTTTCTCACCACCACAGCCACCCTGTGTACATTACGCACGACCTGCTACCCAGTCCTCTCAAACCACCACAGCCACCCTGTGTACATTACGCACGACCTGCTACCCAGTCCTCTCAAACCACCACAGCCACCCTGTGTACATTACGCACGACCTGCTACCCAGTCCTCTCAAACCACCACAGCCACCCTGTGTACATTACTCACGACCTGCTACCCAGTCCTCTCAAACCACCACAGCCACCCTGTGTACATTACGCACGACCTGCTACCCAGTCCTATCAAACCACCACAGCCACCCTGTGTACATTACGCACGACCTGCTACCCAGTCCTCTCAAACCACCACAGCCACCCTGTGTACATTACTCACGACCTGCTACCCAGTCCTCTCAAACCACCACAGCCACCCTGTGTACATTACTCACGACCTGCTACCCAGTCCTCTCAAACCACCACAGCCACCCTGTGTACATTACTCACGACCTGCTACCCAGTCCTCTCAAACCACCACAGCCACCCTGTGTACATTACTCACAACCTGCTACCCAGTCATCTCAAACCACCACAGCCACCCTGTGTACATTACTCACGACCTGCTACCCAGTCCTCTCAAACCACCACAGCCACCCTGTGTACATTACTCACGACCTGCTACCCAGTCCTCTCAAACCACCACAGCCACCCTGTGTACATTACTCACGACCTGCTACCCAGTCCTCCTTTCAAACGCCAAAACTGACTAAATTTATCACTAAGCCACGTCCTTCTCGCCTCTCCATGCACTGGCGGCGTCTAGTTAATTCTCACTACTGTATAAACTTCTGATGCTGACTTAACCTAACTACTGAGCCCATTATGAAAAGCTTGGCTACACCCACAACGTCCTACTGAAGCTACCAGCTCAGGATGACATTTTCACCCACACAACCCGGCCTCAGGACAAGCTATTCCTGTTGGCGTCCCACTGGTTCACGCCCATCACAGTCTGGTGGATCTAGTCGTGATTCACTAAAACTTTACACTTGTTCAGACTATTTCAGAGATCTGCTGGGATGACAACTTGCTTGTACCTGCCTTCAGGTAGGTAGGTACACAATGCTCCACGTTAAGAAAATGAACTATCGCAACTGTCAAGAAAAAATAAATAGGGATTAAAGTGATAGAATCCTATAGTTCCTGGACTGCGTGCGGCAAGCAGTAACAGCCTGACTAATCAGGCCTCTATTCACCAGGCCTGGTCTGGGACGGCGCCGCGGGAGAGTTTACCCGTGAAGAAATGAGAGAGAAGGTAGAGATGGCTGAAAAGGATTAACAATTAGGATTATGTGACTTGGCAGGTGCCGCCGGTAAACGTATTTGCATGTCATTCCAGCAGCACAGTGACCCGACCTGTGACCTCTCACCCGTCAAGAGCTTGTCTACCCTTCAGCCCGATTAGGGTGAAGGGTTTGAATCTACACTACAACTGCGATAAAAAAAAATCTGATGAACTTGTCACCTTCCATAAACATCGCTAGAAATACAGTCCTTACCGGGTATAAAAAATACACTAACCCGCAGGGAAGCTCTACTACTGGATATGTAATAGTCGGTATCGTTGGAGACCCTCAGAGCCTAGCTAGCTAGTTAAATAGTCATCATCTTTCTTACCAATATGTAATGAAGGTTATTTACAAGGCGCCTTGCAAGTACCACCCCTCAGACCGGTCCTTCTTGCAAGAAAACTTGTTAAGTCAAGAACTGGCTAAGGAATCCAGTTACCCGTCTTTGTACACATTTATAGAAAACCAACTATATCTAGTAGTGACCTTGAGGGACGTATACCTGTGGCCGGATGAAATCACTTACCTGAAGTCTGTCCTGGAGGTCACCCCCCCCCCCTGCCCGGTCTCGGACCAGGGTCATAACGTCAAAACGAAACAATGATGGGTAATATTAACAAGAAAAAAATTATATAAAATAAGACGAAGTTAAACTTTTTTCCGAATTAATGTTATATTTTACAATAACAAATGCAACATACAATAATATAAAAGGTAGATACCTAATTTCGTACATGAGGTTTATCTGTGGCTCTAAAGTGTTGTATTAGGACCATCTTAAGGGCGAGTAGTTTCATACCGTGGGCCGCTAGTCTTATTCTACACAACATGGACCATCTCTCACTCCACACTCATTTAAAGCCCAGCCCCAATATTATGGCATCAGAACACGCTCCGCCAATCGATTTATACGCAGGTCGACCAATTACTGCTGACTGTGCTGGCTGGCAGGAAGTGTACAGAGTAATTAACTTGAGCCAGTAAGAATATAAAGCCAACATACACTATAGAAGAATGGGAAACAAAGACGATCTTTAAGTTTCCTTTCTAATATCACCATTAACGTTAACCGAGCCAAACTGTTCCATCTTTGTGCCGTGACATCTGGCGGCTTACTAGTTATGTACTACATGAATAACCCGCACATGACAAATTTATAACTAAGTTTCGGTCAGACTTGTACTATTAACGAGTCACTGTAACCAGACACGGTAGTGTTTTATTTTTTTGCGTACCACGGTACTGACTGAAAACCGATAGATAATCAACTTTAAGAACATAAGAAAGAACACTGCAGCAGGCCTACTGGCCCATGCGAGGCAGGTCAAAGTCTCCCACCGGCTTAAGCCAATGCCCCGACCCAGCCAGGTCAGGTTACATTCACTTAAGGAAGGAGCACGGCATCTGACCTAGTAGCACAAGCTAGTCAGGACCAACTCTCACCCACCCGCACCCACTCATATTTATCTACCCTATTTTTAAAATTACACAACGTTTTAGCCTCTATAACTGTACTCGGGAGTTTGTTCCACTCATCGACAACTATTACCAAACCAATGCTTTCCTATACCCTTCCTGAATCTGAATTTATCCAACTTAAAGCCATTGCTGCGAGTCCTGTCAATACTAGATATTTTTAGCACGCTATTTACATCCCCTTTATTTATTCCTGTTTTCCATTTATACACCTCAATCATATCCCCCCTAATTCTACGCCTTTCTAGAGAGTGCAGATTCAGGGCCCTCAGTCTATCCTCATAGGGAAGATTTCTGATACATGGGATCAACTTAAGTCATCCTCCTTTGTACGTTTTCCAGAGCATTTATATCCATTCTGTAATACGGTGACCAAAACTGTGCAGCATAATCTAGATGAGGCCTCACCAAGGATATATAGAGTTGAAGAACAACCTGAGGACTCCTATTATTTACATTTAGTTGGGTCATCCTCTACGGGCACCAAAGACAATTGAAACATACAAAAAAGGAAACTTTATAATGATCTAAAACTCAATGTAAAGTCAACTGATTTAAATAAGATGAAAACCAAGAAGCAAGAGTTTTGCATTCTGTTCACTACAGGACCTGCTGTAGTGTTCCTACATTCTTATGTTCTATCTATATAGTGGAGCGCTGCAACAGGCCTACTGACCCATGCTAGGCAAGTCCAAGTCACCTACTGGCCCAAACCAGTCAGGTCCAAGTCGCATCCACCCACATCCATTCATGCATTTCAGTAACTTATTTTTAAAACTGCATATTTTAGTTTCAATGACGCTACTCGGGAGTTTGTTCCATTCATCCATAACTCACCTAACCAGTACTTTCCTATATCCTTCCCAAAAATCTATTTTTTTCCAGTTTTAAACCACTGCTGCGAGTCCTGTCTTGGTTAAACACTTAATAAATTATTTACTTCCCCTTTATTCATGTAATTTCGGTCACTAACATTTTACCCACAGCAGTATCACACTCCATAATTATAGTAACTTATAAGACTAGGGCGATCCCTTGAACTTGGATCAAATCTAACTTAAATTCCCCAGGTACTATGAACCGCACGAGTATAGGAATAACTAAGTGCAGGGAAGAGTTGGTAGGCGAGGGAAGGGAAGGTGGGGGGTAAGGGACAGGGGAAAGGGTGAGGGTACAGGGGCAGAGCAGAGGGTGGGGGGTTAAAGGACAGGAGGAAGAGGGAATGAAGAGGGTGGGGGTTAAAGGGATAGGGGAAAGGGCGAGTGGAAGGGGCAGCAGCGGCTCTGAGCTCATTGAGAGGGCCAGCAGGAAGGGAAGGGGTAGGGGAAAGGAGACTGTAATAACTGCTAGAGTAATTATCTCACCCATCGCCCCCACCCACCCCAGACCCATGTCATCGTCTCCAAGTTAATCTTCACCCCCAACCATCTCTACAAACACTTCCTCTAAGTGCACTCACCCTCGTCAGTAAACCCCAGAATGTTTATTTCCCCCTCCCCCCTACACATTAAAAACCATGTACGTAAATGGCCATAACCCAGTACTTGTTCGTTAGAGAAATCTAAGATATACCAAAGTTAGGGACGTCTTGCATGTGTGTAGAATATTCATGTTATTTCTTAAAGGTTCTGGGAACATCAGCCCCGAGGCCTAGTGTCAGCCTAGTCTACCTGAAGGGTGTTCCAGGGGATCAACGCCGCCCCCCGGCCTTGACCAGGCCTCCCGGTGGATCAGGGCTTTATCAACCAGACTGTTACTGCTGGACGCACGTAGTCCAACGTACGAACCACAGCCTGGCTGATCCGGTACCGAGGCCTCGTCAAGGACTGGGCCGCGGGGTCGCTGACCCCCGGAACACCCTCTAGATAGCAGATAGGTATATGTCCAGCTACCTCTTGAAGGCAGCCAGGCGTTAGTACTTTGACGTTGAAAGCAACTTGGCTGCTGGGAAGGATTACGACTGTTTTAGTGTTAATACTCTGAACTGAATGAGCAACAATTGCCATCACACCTTGGTCTCTCACCACAAGTAATAATATTTCATAAGAACATAAGAATGGAGGAACACTGCAGAAGGCCTACTGGCCCATACAAGGCAGGTCCTTATCAAAACCACCACTACCTAAGAATTTACTCCCGTACTCACGACACCAATCAAACCCAGCCCCTCCCACTCATATATTTGTCCAATCTCTTTTTAAAGCCACCCAAGGTCCTAGCCTCTATCACCCTACTCGGAAGATTGTTCCACGCATCTACAACTCTGTTCGAAAACCAGTACTTGCCTATGTCCTTTCTAAATCTAAATCCGTTATTTCTGGTTCTTACTTGGTTCGATATCCTCAGTATTTTATTAATATCTCCTTTGTTTATGCCCATCATCCACTTGTACACCTCGATGATATCTCCCCTCATTCTACATCTCTCCAGAGAGTGGAGATTCAACGCTCTAAGTCTTATCTTCATACGGGAGATTTCTTATACTGTAAATCATTTTAGTCATTCTTCTCTGTATGTTCTCCAATGAATCTATATCCATCCTGTAGTAAGGAGACCAAAACTGAGCTGCATAATCCAAATGAAATCTCACTAGTGATCTAGAGATCTGTAAAATAACTTTCGGACTTCTGTTGCTTATACTTCTTGAAATAAATCCTAATCTGTTAGCCTTATTGCGCACACTTAGGCACTGTTGTCTTGGCTTTAGATTTTTCCTTACAATGACTCCCAAGTCTTTTTCACATTCTGTATGATCAAGCTCTACTTCACCTAGTTTATAAATTCGAGGGATATTTTCATTACCAAGGACTAGTACCTTACATTTGTCCACATTGAACTTCATCTGCCACTTTTCAGACCAAGACATTAATTTGTCCAAATCCTCCTGGAGTTCACTGGTATCCTCCTCAGAATGAATCATACGGCCTATTTTTGTATCAGCAAATTTACTCATGTCACTTGCAATTCCTTCATCAAGGTCATTTATGTAAATTATGAACAACAATGGGCCTAAAACTAATCCTTGTGGAACGCCACTCGTGACTAATCCCCATTCAGATTTGACCCCATTAAAGGAAACTCTCTGCTTTCTATTGGTAAGCCATGCCCTCTATCCATGCTAGAACTTTACCTCCTATACCATGAGCTGCCACCTTTCTTAAGTCTCTCTTGTGAGGTACTCTATCGAAGGCCTTACTGGTTGCTTTCAGCCATTTTGTTGCCAGAGGTATTGCGGCCGTTTAAATTTACAATAAGGGAGCAAGGAACTTAAAATTCTAGAGGATATTTAAAGAAATGTTGGGAACATCGTAAGAAGAGGTAATAAAATTGTGTGTTGGTGGTACGCACTCGTGAAGCAACACCTTCCTTGGCCCCGCCTCCCAGGGAAAGCTAACTATTTTCGTAGTATCTTTAAACCAGGCTTTGTAGGCGTCTTAATTACTGCCCAGCACTGCTGTTGAAAAAAATAACCGGGATGCAGAGGCAGGAATAAATTGTCCAGGTGGTTCTTTATACATCTCAGTTCGTCAGACTTTTTTTTTAGCCTTTTTAGCCAAGCTGACTTATTTCAAGTCGCTGTTTAAGACGCATGAAAATTGTTAACGTCAGCTTTAAAGAATATGTATGCATGCGTGAGTGTTTCCACTACCCTCGTCCTGCAACCTGTCCTCATGTACAAGTTTCTCCTATTTGTGTACATTATTTTAAGATAGAGAACTGGTTCAGAGAGCAGACAGGTTGATGAATCAACCATTGACTTCCTCAGTCCAACAGAGTATTGTACCGAGGAAGCCAATGGTTGGCGAAACGTTTGCACAAAGATGTCGAAGTGTGAACCAGTCTAATTCATCAGCACGTCATTTTAAGGTTTAAACCTTAGTAACTGAGACCAACAAGTGGTTTAAACCTTAGTAACCGAGACCAACAAGTGGTTTAAACCTTAGTAACTGAGACCAACAAGTGGTTTAATGACATGGGAAAACACTTGCATTAGAAAAAGTTTCGGTCCCAAGACCAAACAGTTTTTTGTCCTAGTGTTTGCCAGTCTTCAATCACTATTTTAAGCTTAATTAACCTAAATTAAAAGCAACATTAACACTAAACGTTCAAGTCTTACCAATGACTGAAGGGAAGGTGCAAGAGTAACGCTATATACCTTTACCTTTTACCTTTGAAGAGTTTCGAGAGTATCTACTCTCTGAGCCCGGCCATGGGCCAGGCTCGTCTGGTGCTTGCCTGGTCAACCAGGCTGTTGCTGCTGGAGGCCCGCTGCCCCACATATCCATCACAGCCTGGTTGATCTGGCACCTAAGTCTTGCAATAGTATCAGAGGGGGAGACGGGGAGGCCATCCAGAGTAGGCGAGAGAGGGAGGGGGTGGCCCCAGAGTAGGCGAGAGGGAGGGGGATGGCCCCAGAGTAGGCGAGAGAGGGAGGGGGATGGCCCCAGAGTAGGCGAGAGAGGGAGGGGGATGGCCCCAGAGTAGGTGAAAGGGGGAAGGGGTGGCCCCAGAGTAGGTGAGAGGGAGGGTGGCCCCAGAGTAGGTGAGGGAGGGGTGGCCCCAGAGTAGGTGCGAGAGGAGGGGATGGCCCCAGAGTAGGTGAGAGGGGAGGTGGATGGCCCCAGAGTAGGCGAGTGAGGGAGGGATGGCCCCAGCGTAGGTGAGAAGGAGGTGGATGGCCCCAGAGGAGGCGGTGAGGGAGGGGATGGCCCCAGAGTAGGCGAGAGAGGGAGGGATGGCCCAAGAGTAGGCGAGAGGGAGGAGGATGGCCCCAGAGGAGGCGAGTGAGGGAGGGGATGGCCCCAGAGTAGGTGAGAGGGGAGGTGGATATCCCCAGAGGAGGCGAGTGAGGGAGGGGGATGGCCCCAGAGTAGGTGAGAGGGGGAGGTGGATGGCCCCAGAGGAGGCGAGTGAGGGAGGGGATGGCCCCAGAGGAGGCGAGTGAGGGAGGATGGCCCAGAGTAGGCGAAGAGGAGGGGGATGGCCCCAGAGTAGGCGAGAGAGGAGGGATGGCCCCAGAGTAGGTGAGAGGGGAGTTGGATGGCCCCAGAGGAGGCGAGTGAGGGAGGGGATGGCCCCAGAGTAGGTGAGAGGGGGAGGTGGATGGCCCCAGAGGAGGCGAGTGAGGGAGGGGGATGGCCCCAGAGTAGGCGAGAGAGGGAGGGGGATGGCCCCAGAGTAGGCGAGGGAGGGGGATGGCCCCAGAGTAGGTGAGAGAGGGAAGGGTGGCCCCAGAGTAGGTGAGAGGGAGGGGTGGCCCCAGAGTAGGTGTGAGAGGGAGGGATGGCCCCAGAGTAGGTGAGAGAGGAAGGGGTGGCCCCAGAGTAGGCGAGTGAGGGGTGGCCCCAGAGTAGGTGCGAGAGGGAGGGGATGGCCCCAGAGTAGGTGAGAGAGGGAAGGGGTGGCCCCAGAGTAGGTGAGAGGGAGGGGGTGGCCCCAGAGTAGGTGCGAGAGGGAGGGGATGGCCCCAGAGTAGGTGAGAGGGGAGGTGGATGGCCCCAGAGTAGGCGAGTGAGGGAGGGATGGCCCCAGAGTAGGTGAGAAGGGAGGTGGATGGCCCCAGAGGAGGCGAGTGAGGGAGGGGATGGCCCCAGAGTAGGCGAGAGAGGGAGGGATGGCCCCAGAGTAGGTGAGAGGGAGGTGGATGGCCCCAGAGGAGGCGAGTGAGGGAGGGGATGGCCCCAGAATAGGTGAGAGGGGAGGTGGATGGCCCCAGAGTAGGTGAGAGGGGGAGGTGGATGGCCCCAGAGGAGGCGAGTGAGGGAGGGATGGCCCCAGAGGAGGCGAGTGAGGGAGGGGATGGCCCCAGAGTAGGCGAGAGGGAGGGATGGCCCCAGAGTAGGCGAGAGAGGAGGGGATGGCCCCAGAGTAGGTGAGAGAGGGAAGGGGTGGCCCCAGAGTAGGTGAGAGGGAGGGGGTGGCCCCAGAGTAGGTGCGAGAGGGAGGTGGATGGCCCCAGAGTAGGCGAGTGAGGGAGGGGGATGGCCCCTGAGTAGGTGAGAGGGGGAGGTGGATGGCCCCAGAGGAGGCGAGTGAGGGAGGGGGATGGCCCCAGAGTAGGCGAGAGAGGGAGAGGGATGGCCCCAGAGTAGGCGAGAGAGGGAGAGGGATGGCCCCACAGTAGTTAAGAACAGTACTGACCACCTCCTTGGCAACGGCCCCACAGTAGTTAAGAACAGTACTGACCACCTCCTTGGCAACGGCCCCACAGTAGTTAAGAACAGTACTGACCACCTCCTTGGCAACGGCCCCACAGTAGTTAAGAACAGTACTGACCTCCTCCTTGGCAACGTCTCCGTTAGTGTTGTCAACTTTAGCAACTTTCTTTTCTCGCCGGAGGAAGGAGAAGCTCCTGTGGAGGCAAAACAAAAATCATAATAAATTTTACACATTAATTTTTTTTTCGTAATTTGAATGTTACGAAACTGCATGTTAAGGTAAACCCGTCTGGAATATATTTCAGAAACAGCCACTCAAACCCAGACTTTACTACCAGGACGTCTTTACTACCACCTACACCCACTGGCAAATATAAACTATTTCGTAATTAAAATTAAGTTTATGCCTTACAGTCAATAATAACTGCACATGGAGACTCAGAATAACTGATCTGTATATTTGGAACCTCTTCTGGGATCCTCTTCAAGCAGTGTCTCCACGTGGGATATTATAGAGCACTGACAAGTCTTCATTACACTTGTTATTCTTCATGTATTTATAGTTTTAACAATTACAATCTTTAAAACAATATTAGTAAACCTTAGTTCTGAAATATTTAGTAAGTTGTGGCAGTCAGAGTAAAGAAAAAAGGTAAAATAAAATACTTTTAGACAATTAACTTACCTGAACGATTTCTTCTTTTTCACTTTCTTCTCTTTTTTCTCCTCTTCCTTTTTTTCTTCTTCCTTCTTTTCAGTTTCTTTATTTTCTACTTTATTAACCTCGTTTTTCTCCTGGAAAATAAGAAAACTACTTAAGTATACATTTTTTTTAACCCACCACAAATTTCAAACAATATTACATAATTTCAGTATGAGATCATGAGGGCGATATCAAAGGCATGTTTCTTGGGCAGTGCGCGAGGCAACATAGCACACCTCTTACAATTAGCTTGTATTGGTTTGCCTTTACAGTAAACTAGCACAAGTGTCGCCTGAGTGTCTGTGGAATGCTTACATTCCACTCGCGCTCCTCAGCATAACAAGCAGCATTATGGCGAATTAAAACCTATAAACTTTTAACAAAAAAGTGCAGAGCCAGCTTCAACTAACAACTTTTCGCTGTGTATAGCTATTTATAGACTTGATAAAAAAGCTCTACAGAGTTTTCTTCACAAAGCTTACTCTGCACTTGCCTTCAGTATTATGGGCAATACGCAGTTATATGCACTTATAAACCAAAGAGAAGCCTTCTGACGGGCGTCAGCACCACGCTTCAACGATACGGTGCCTGACTGTTCTCATTTATGACCAGTGGAAGCTCTTAAATAATTGCAATGAAACTGAGGTTTCAAATATTTATAAATAGATTAATAAAACCAAACAAATTAGTGTCCAGTAGAAATCAAACCATACAAACAATGTACGGGTGGCAGCACCAAAAAAATCACAAAAAACAAGCAAAACGGGGTAAAAAAAAAAAACAGAGGCAACAAAAGTCAGCAATGTTGCAGCAAAAATAGTGTACCATAAGCAAAATTGTATTAAGCATCAGCAAACTTGCAACACTAGACAACGTATACAGTGAAGCGGAACACATAAGCAAAAAGAAACGAGTATAATATATATATAACCAGAGCAATGTGTGTTGAGGCTGCACCAGCCTGTTTACATACCTACTCGAGGTTCCCAGACGCTGCTGAGTTGCCAGAAGGTCCACAGGCAGTCCAGCTTCACACCTACAATAATCAACTATGCTGTTTGTGCACGAGGACTCACGTCCTAAGCAAAGTTTCAAGTGTCTTCCGGCCATTTCATTCGTCACCCTTCCCCCTCTTCACCAAAGGCAACAGCGGTCATTATATGTATATTAAGCAATCATCGTGCTCTATGATTAACATATTTGCCAGACCTTTGTCGTAAGTGGCAACATTTGATTATTCTACATTATTTGGATAGTAACAACTAGCCGTTTTTGTTAATACCTTATTCATGGTTTTTAAACGCAGCGCCCCCCCCCCAACACACGGAGGCCCCATGTGACCAGGCTTCTGTTCAGAACTAAGAACTTTAAACCAAAAGCAAGAAAATTGTGTACATATAGTACAAGTATGTACATACAAGTATTCTACATTTACCTGCCATCTTACAATACCTTACCTTTGAAGCAAAAGCTTCAGGTTCACACTAAGACAATAATTACTGGGTGGGGTCTGGCGACCAACATACTACCAACACTTCACTTTTACACACTTACGACACCACGGTAGTACCTCTCTGCCTGGTTAATATTTACCAATCTACTATTTTTCAGTAATAAAAGAAAACCACTAATACTGCTTATATAAAAAGTGCTGTTTACTAGAGATACGAATGTTCACAGCAGAGATGGAAAAAAAAAGCGTGATCAGTTCGACATATTTCCGCCTAACAAGATTTTGGAAAAAAAGAAAAATCCGTGTACTTTGAGTAAGGTTATGGGGGATTTTCTAAAATTAACCTTTAATAATTTTGTTTCATCATGTAATAAGAGTTTCATACCTAATTCTGAATGCTCAGAACAGGTTTGGGGGAACATTCACGGGCCAAACTTAAACAAAAGTGGATGGAAACCTAAGCAACTGCCCTCAAACTATTACCCACCACCCAAAACTTTCTCCACCCTCCCCACACCCACCCCATATACAAACTTGTGCAATATGAACAATCAGTAACCCCCCCACCCCCGAGGAAGGCAACATGACCTCCCTGAGAAAAACAGACAGGAATTCAAGTAAATAGCAAGACCTAGTGTGCGTGAGGCAGATACTATAGCAGTGTATTGGGGGAATGAAGTTAAAAGCGGGGGAGGGGAATGTGGGAGGGAGATACTAAGAGCAGTTGGGGGAATGAGTGGACGAGGAGGGGGGAGGGGAATGTGTGAGAGGGAGGTTTAAAAATTTGGAGCGCCTGCAGTGTGGCACACTACCCTATTCTGCACAACAGCTGAGGACAAATTTCAGTTTGTGCGCTATGAACAAATTTAGGAAATAGGACCTGGAGCGGAGGACTAAACAGAGCTAAGTATAATGCGAGATTTAGTTGTGATAATGTCAGATCTCACATTCAAGTATCGATCAATGTTATCTCACACGCAAGGAAAATGATAGGCTGGATATCTAGTATGTTTAGAGCAAGAGTGACCAACTAATGATTATCTAGGTCACTTTCTCTAGGAAGGATAAACTGAAGAGCTGAAGACCCTTCACTGCTAGCATAAACTCAGCAAAGCTGCTATATTAAGGGGAATGATTCAAATCTATAGAACTGTATTCCTTGGGACATAATTTACACATGGAAATTTGAGGGACCGGTCCCAAAACTGTACACCGAAATCACTCCCTACGGAAGAGGCTAGCATGACAGTGCAAAAAACATTAAATGAAATGCAGGGATGCAGTGGATGCACCGAGGGATACAACTGTGTGTAAATGAGCCAAAACTTCAGCTCTTGCCCGAAATACATTAAAGGAATTGTACAAATGGACCGCTAGCTGTTTTCAAGAGGGCACTTTTTTTTTTTTAAGGTTAGTTTGTTCTTGATCACAAGCTAGATATAGTGCTGCTAGCACCAACAACCTTGTTGATCAGTGCATCAGAGGCCTGGTCTGGAACGAGACGCGGGAACTCTCCAAATCTTATTTAGGTGAGGATAAAGTGGGCTGAGGATTTTCAGGGTTTATCAGTCAGTTCTGTTTTACCTGCTCAACGAATTCCTCCGCCTGTAAATGTCACTCATACCGACAGGTTGTGGCTTCTTCAGCCATCATGACTATCAAGTGGCGAAACTTCTACAAATGTCCTAAACTGTACATGTGTTCATCCATGAATTCATCTGTTGTCCCTAATGGTAGCTTATAGATACGGATACCATTGTTTATATTCTCCACTTTTATTCCACCATATTTACAAATTTAACAGTTCATTGTAAATGTGAAATTTACGCATAAAAACTTTCTAGCCACATTTAAAATTAGAAATTGGAATCCATTTTCATTAAGAAAACATTGGGTTTCCATTAAATGGCTCCAAACTACACTAGTGGGCGAGTTAAACTTACTAAGCATGGGTAGGTGGGAAGGCCTACTGCCTGTTTCTTTATTCTTGTTTCTGAGCAGGACGCTCATGTACGAAACCTTTTGATTAGTTTTATGCCGTTTATATTTGCATCGATTTTTTTTTTTTGAGATTTTAATACCGACAAGATTGTGGGAGTCCAGTACTGCTCCCACTTGTTATTTGGTATGCATATTCAGTCCAATACAACTTCATCTCTTTGTAACGCAGCTCATGTGGATACTTTGCCCAGTATGACTGGAGTTCCTAATGTTTATTGGGTGTAGTATTTTTTTTTTTTATTCTAGTTCCCGATTCTTTTTGTTTTGTTAAATAACACTCGTGCTGGCAGACTCTTCCATGTCATCTGTTAGTGTTTTGCAGCTTGTCGGTCTTTGTTTATTCCCAAGAACGTTCCGGTCTTCACGTGAACAAGAGGGCGGCGGACACTTAACTTGATCTATCAGGAGGCCCGGTCTGGGACCAGGTCGCGGGGGCGGTGAACTCAGGAAGAGACTCCAGGTAAATAGAATCTCCACACTTTTCTAAAGCGGTAACTTTCCTGTTGGTGAAGGCTGCTTGCTGCTGACTTCCAGCACTTTCACGAATCTTCATCACCCCCTCCCCCTCCGTCCCAGGATAGAGCTAGGTTCTGGCAGGTGGTGGATCATGGAAGACTGTCATCGTCGGTGTCCAGTAAGGGAAGAAGGGAAGGAAAAGTATGGTAGTCTGGGAAGGAAAGGAAGGATTGAAGAAATGAAGGGAAGGGAATTGGAGAGGGAAGGGGAGGGATGGAGAGGGCAGCAAGGAGGGGAAGGTTATGGTTGGTGACAGCTGAAGCAGTATTGCGAGGCCCGCACCCTCTAACACCCCACCAATAAACTTCCCTGATAACACTTATTGTCTCCACGATAGCCACTTACCACCACCAACCAACCTCTGCTACCCCTCACCCTCCCAAAAAAATCTCTACCAATGTATAAATATTGATGTGCATCAGAGTATTTTTTAAATTTAAAATAATGTTTCGTATTGCTACAAAGCCTCTGAAATATACTAGCATTCCCTTCCTATACCAAGTACAACTGACGCCAATGAAACTTTATCACTTGCAACGAACTAGACAAAAATTGTCCTTTAGGTTTCTCAATTGCCGCTGTAATGCATTAAAAATATTTACATTGACACCCCCCCCTCCACTCACGGCTGCCAAGATTTTTTTTTACCATACAGAGCGTTTCCCCACAAAAATAATAGTGAGAGAATGGGGAGAAAAAAAACTTTCGGCATTACTCTTTTAATAAGTTTCTAGCCATTAGTGCGCAACATCACAATTCAAATGATCAATGAACTGCAACATCCAACACCATCCACAACCCTAAAGGATGGGTGGGTGTGTTGTGGCTCTAGACTGCAGGCACTATACTATCCAACTAAGGAATTATGATAATGGATGGGGTGCATGCAGTTAAGTATGCAAGATTTATCTAGCATACACTGAAACACGTAGCAAAGCTCTATCTGCATCGTCTCTACTAGCACGGCAATACGAGACTGGGATCCATTAGTTGGGATATTCAGAAACTTCTCTCCATTAAGTTTGAGATCCCACCCACAAACATTCCTACTCTACTACGTCACCTTAAATTACGACATGACGCTGTTTCATTAAGAGTACTTATCTCTTCTCTGGCATTATAAACAACCAGTTTTAGAGTGCATTTTATGACGCATCACGCCCCGTGCCACCAGTTTCTCAACGCTTAACCAACAATTTAGGGAGGAAACTAAGTTTCGCTCAGTCCCAGACCATTAATTAAGTCACGAATATAAAGCTAAACCATTTTATTTCCACGGAGCTGGTCTGGCTAGTACATTTTAAGTAACCGTACACTGTCAAATAATCCTAGATTAATTAATTAGTAAAGTCCCTTTCACCACGACCTTTGATCTTCCGGGAGCCACCACTTGCTGCCGCCTGAGTGCATGGCGGGATTAAGGGGCGGGCCAACCAGTTAACCGCCCGTGGCACTGACCTATAAGGGACGCTCAAAACATTACAAACTTGATGCACCTGGTCGCTGTGCAAGCCAAGAAAGGTATCCCCCAGTATCTCTCAAGTCCGGCCCCTTAGGTCTCAATGCTTGCAAAAAACATTTACAAGGAAGTCAAAATTTTGACGCAGCAAAAATATAAAAACTTGTATGCATGGAATATGCCTGGATACCTAACGAGGGATACCTGTGAGGGATACCTAACATACATCTCTCCGAGGAGTAACACGAAGTATAGAATCATGTGCAGCTGGGCACCCTCTATCTGGGCTGTTCGTGCAGACTCAAGGTTGGGATCATATGTAAAGTGATTATGATGTTATGCTTGGAGAATGAGGAAGGAAGAGTGAGCAAGTGAGCTCAGCCTGGGCAAAGGGAACAGAAGGCAGTCATACTGTCACGGTGGTGAGCTGTCAGTGAAGATATTAGATGCGTCGATGAGATAGTTTCTAGTCTACTCTTAAGTGAGTCTAGTGTCGGAGATCCCAGACTCCTGCCTCCGTGCATAATGGTAATTACCAGCAAACCATTTTCGCACTCCTGTCTGGTCGAAGTTCGGTACATTCAAACACCGAGGTTCCACTGTACTTTTGCAGTTTCCTCTAAAAACTCTACGCTTGTCCAGTGTTTGATATCTTTGATAAAATGTTCAATAGTCTGGGACCACGGATGCTGATACATTGTGTTCACAGTATCTCTGCTTTTTCAATGGTTTTACTTTAGGTATCTCTCACTCCAGTATACTATTGCACTGTGTATATTTGGGACTACGCCCTCAAAAACGTTCCACATACCTCGTGCATCTCTCCACCGCTCCAATTAGTACATATCCAGGACAGGCATTCCTAGTAACTTAAATGCTATATTGGCTCTTTGCGGGTTGTAAATGATCCGTGTTCCAGTTCTGACATTTTTCCAGCCATCAACGGGGCCATCAACACTAAACATTTTCAACGAGAGAGAGAACAAGCGATCTGAAGAGTCACCATTAACACTTTCCCTTTTGAATATTGTCTCATTATCCACCATATTCCTGGCTGTAGTGACTACTACCTTTATGTGTTCTTTGACATAATTACTCCCAGGTTATTATGTATTCCTTTATTTAATAATACTGTTTTATACAGTCTTTTTGAGTTCATTCTTTCCATATCTAAGGAGCTGGAACTACTTTTTTTTTTCCTCTGACCACAGGAAAACCATTTTTTTTTTTTTTGGTATCCGCAAGTGATAAAAAAAAGCGTCACAGTTTTATCTGCTGAGGATAAACTCCAGGAGTGTAACTTGTGCTACTGTTTTTCCCCCCTTACACGTGCTGTATTTTGCTGTTATTGTGGGTGCAATCACCCAGTGATCGCATCCGTCAAATGCCTTGCAAAATCCATGTGTATCATTTGTTTGTTTTTCCAACGCCTCCCTAATTCTGTAGTTTAGCAGTTGACACTTCGCATACAATATGTAACAGCCTGGTTGATCAAGCCCTGGTCCACCAGGAGTCCTGGTCATGGACCAGGCCGCGGGGGCGTTGACCCCCGGAATGCCCTCCAGGTAAACCTACCTGGAGTCTACCTAGAGGATGTTCCGGGGGTCAACGCCCCGGAATCCTTGACCAGGCCTCGCGGTGGATCAGGGCATGATCAATTAGGCTGTTACTGCTGGCCGCACGTTGTCTAAAAGTACGAACCACAGCCCGGCTAATTGGGTACTGACTTTAGGTATCAAGGCTTTTTTTTTTTTTTTTACACGTACTTTCAATAAAGTTGCTTTGCACCCAAGTGTATTTTTAATAAAGTTATGTTTATAGAAAGCTTTTTTTGCTCAGTGTCAAAACTTCCATGCACTCGGCACTGTCAGTAATGTTATGTACTCGTGCCTAATGTTATTAAACCTGATAATGTACTCGGGGCATTGTTTTATCAATGAAGGTTGTCAGTGTAGAGTATAAATGACTCTTCTAAACTCCTTCATTCACACGTGTGATGTTGTACATACAAGCCAGGTATTTGTCGGGATGTTCAAGCATACAAGCCAGGTATTTGTCGGGATGTTCAAGCCGGACAAGCCAGGTATTTGTCGGGATGTTCAAGCCGGACAAGCAGCTGGCTGCGATGCAACAGCTTTCGGGAAGATCCGCTATATGTAGTCCACAAAATGACGAGTAAAGGTAAAATAAACCCAGTGAAAAGCTGGGGTGTCGTGGGCACAATAAGAGAACACTACCAGCATCCGTAGGCCCAGACTAGATATCAAATACTGCCGGAACAAGTCTTCAAAAGGAAGAACAAAGGTACAATATACACGCATAGGAGAAAAGCTTATGACTTAAGTTTCGCTCAGTCTTGGACCATTTACTAGTCATAGTTTGCGGGTTATTTGTGCATTCTTTAAAAAAAAACTTGACAAGTACCTCCGCAAAGTGCCAGATCAACCAGGCTGTGAGACACGAGCCAGGGGCCACTAGCAGCTAAAACCTGGTTGATCCTGCAATCACCAAACAAGCCTGGTCGAGGGCCGGGTTGCGGAGAAGGAACTAAGCTCGTCAAATATATATCCAAATTAAAATGTTATCGACTGAGAATAAAGTTGGTCAGAAGGTCAGCATGGCACCTTTTAAAAATGTTTTGTCCAGATGAAAGATTAACCTAACTTAATGTCGTGCCATGGCCAGGAGTGGCTCTTGTGACCTGATATGGGAAACAATACTCTCCTACATCACAAAGTCAATTAACGAAAATAAAGAGGCATACAATTTATCTCTTAGGTCTGAAAGTAAATTATTTGCCTCCACTACAGAAGTGTTGAACAAATATTAATTAAGAAGTATCAGTACATATCTAAGAACGGTAAAATATTAGCCTAGCCGAGGACGCTAAAACTTTTTGTCCTGTCCTACGTGTGTAATGTCATCACCCCCTCCCCTCCTCACCCACTCCAGCGAAAAGGTAACTTAGCAAACATCCTGTAGCGAGCGGAAGACAGGTCTGGTGTAGTTGAGAGCAAGGTCAACTATATGTACTAGAACTAAATGTAAGTTGCAACAACTAATAAACTTTACAGAAACTTCATCGCTGTACTCGATACTCCCAACTCAGGCTGACATTTTATTACTAATTATATGCAACCTATCCTGTGTGATGGAAGGTGACTGACACTGCTACATTTTCTTCCCATAATGCAACAGAATGAGCTACGTAAATCAGGCTGTTGCTGCTGGCCCACATATCCATCACATCCTAGTTGATCTGGCACCTAGTGAAGATACTTGTTCAGTTTCCTCTTAAAGACTTCTACACTTGTCCCAACAGTGTCGTGTTGAGCAATCACTGAGCAAAAAGAATTAAAAGGGAAGTTGCGGTGGCCTGCAACCTGACAAACCGCATCAACAACTACACCAAAAACACAAACATCGGGCGCACCAAATGCCACTATAATATGATCTACGAATATTCGCAGACACTACGTTTTCAGTTTTAATTAAATGGCTCTGTACAAAATAAAAGTTTCCGCGACTTGGTGTGGATCCCTCAGCCTGTGACGTGAGTGACATTTAATGTTCTGCTCACTGACTATTGAACACGCGACAACGTCCCCCTTCCCTTGCGTCCACCTGTCAATACACTCGTGGGGGACATGCACAGGTAAATATGCCGTTGCACTGTATATGTATACTTTATTCCAATCTATTTCAAGGATTGTTAGAATGCAGGTGAATTGCAGCTTTAATTTCCCCACGGACAAGTGTACTGCGGATTTAATGTCCCCACGGACAAGTGTACTGCGGATTTAATGTCCCCACGGACAAGTGTACTGCGGATTTAATGTCCCCACGGACAAGTGTACTGCGGATTTAATGTCCCCACGGACATGTGTACTGCGGATTTAATGTCCCCACGGACAAGTGTACTGCGGATTTAATGTCCCCACGGACAAGTGTACTGCGGATTTAATGTCCCCACGGACATGTGTACTGCGGATTTAATGTCCCCACGGACAAGTGTACTGCGGATTTAATGTCCCCACGGACAAGTGTACTGCGGATTTAATGTCCCCACGGACATGTGTACTGCGGATTTAATGTCCCCACGGACAGGTATTTCAACAATTAAGATTTGAAATAATTGCATATAAAAACAAAAGCAATCTTTAAGTATATTAAATTATATTAAGCCTCATATTTGTATTTGATTTATTTCTTATTTCCTGTTTGTGAATGCAGACATAATAGGTTTCCCACAGTTGATTGTTGTGGGGGTCATCGTCCCCCGCGGCCCGGCCCCACACTATCCTGATTCATGCATGTACATTTTTTTTTTCAATTATTGACTCTTCATTCGTTTTATATATTCCCTTTGTAAAATTGGGAAGAGAAAGTCATGACATTAACATTACAACTAATTGTAACTGCTACCTGAATTTTTTCCATCGCAATTATCTACAATCTACTAACTAGATGGAGTCAGTAATATACCTTTGATGAGTTTCGAGAGCCTTTCTACTCCCGGATACTCCTAGTTTCAAGGCAGGCGAGTGCCCTGAACTGAACACTTACAGAAAACTTTCACTGACCGAACACACTAGAGTATTTGAACTACTGGGAACGCTCCAAGTGCTTTTAACTGTATTCCTTAGAACAAGTGAGAAAGGCGCCTCATAATTTACACCTGGAAAATCAGGCCGACGCGCACAACAAGAGGAACTACCAGTGACAGAGGTTTACGACTTTTCAACGCCCTCCTCCTATGCACAAGGAAAATAACCAACAAACCTCTGGTTGTCTCCAATTAACTTGACAGCTTCTGAAATCAGTGCCTGATCAGCTGGGCTGTGACTCGTACGTTGGATTGTGTGAGGGCAGTACTAACAGCCTGGTTGATCAGGCCCTGATTCACCGGAAGTCCTGATCAGGGACCGGGGGAGTTTACCCTGAAACGACCTGAGTAATGGTATTATAATTTTTTTTAGCTAGATTGAACTAGTAATCCCCACCTCCCGTAAAGCCTCAACCTCGGTGATTTGTCATTTAACTTCTAAACAAGTGTAAATGTAGAAGTTTATGATAAACTCAAGTCAGTGTTGTGGTCCATGCTTTGAAAAACAGACTTGCCAACCTTCCGACTTCCTGTGTCTAGTCATCCTCTCGGCGCTGCCAACCTTTCGTTTTTATCAGCAAAGTTATCAATGAATGCAAAAAAAGCTTTATCTATGCTACTTTTTTTATTTATACTATCATTTTAGTTATTTAAAGCACAAAACGGTGGACAAAGATTATGCACACCGGAAAAGTAAAAATCCTGGAGCAACATCGTCTTATCACACATGAACCACATATATCTCTTACCACATTCCACAATATACACAACTGCTCCATCTCAAGTCTACTTAAACAATGTCTTACCTGCTTGACAAAAGCAATCAACTGACGCCAAGACTTACTCTGACTTAACGTAATAATTTAAACGTCATGACAGCCTAGCCTCACCATGGCAGTCCATAAGTTTCTCCTGTACCAACAAGCCAGCTGCCTCTCCTGTACCAACAAACAAGCCAGCTGCCTCTCCTGTACCAACAAACAAGCCAGCTGCCTCTCCTGTACCAACAAACAAGCCAGCTGCCTCTCCTGTACCAACAAACAAGCCAGCTGCCTCTCCTGTACCAACAAACAAGCCAGCTGCCTCTCCTGTACCAACAAACAAGCCAGCTGCCTCTCCTGTACCAACAAACAAGCCAGCTGCCTCTCCTGTACCAACAAACAAGCCAGCTGCCTCTCCTGTACCAACAAACAAGCCAGCTGCCTCTCCTGTACCAACAAACAAGCCAGCTGCCTCTCCTGTACCAACAAACAAGCCAGCTGCCTCTCCTGTACCAACAAACAAGCCAGCTGCCTCTCCTGTACCAACAAACAAGCCAGCTGCCTCTCCTGTACCAACAAACAAGCCAGCTGCCTCTCCTGTACCAACAAACAAGCCAGCTGCCTCTCCTGTACCAACAAACACAGGCCAACTAAAAGGTAGGCAAGGAGCGACATCTCTACTCCTGTAGACAAGTCATGGTACATAATTTGCTATAGTGCCACTGTTACATCACAGTACTTCCTACCTGCAAATACTGCACCATCTCTTAGCTATTCATATTTTGTGCCTCCTATGAAGTGTGAAGGGGAGGGTGGTGGGGGAACGCGAACGGTTGGGGAGGGGGCGCGAGAGACGGTTTGGGAGTGAAGTGAAGGACGGTTGGGTAGAGGGAGGGGTGAGGGAGGGGTGAGGGAGGGGTGAGGGAGGGGTACGGGATAGGTTGACGGGGAGAATGAGGATGGGGGAGGGGGGAAAGACTAGAGAGCTAAGGAACTTGCACCTGCCTAGTTACTACCTAATACCCACTGGTGATGAAGTTTAAACAACTTATTCGGACAAGGTATAATAAAATAGGACAGCACTGGAGTTTTGCATCAAATTTTGCTTAATAAAAAAAAAAGTGAATTGTCCGACACTCTTGGTTCAACATTATCACACTGGCCATAACAGCACTAAGGTTCCTCAAATTAAAAAAAAAAATCAGGATTCAAGAGCCTTGCATAGCACACGTCCGAGTCTTCTACTCCAAAATGGTTAAATTTGCCTTTTTTTTTTTTTTGAAGGAATATTACACGAAACAAAAGTTTATCTTTAGCATAAGATACTAAATTTTCTCAATTTGTTGGGATTTATGACGTTGAGCATACAACGTACATGTATATATATTTAGTCAGAATCTCATTGCAATGTTAAGAGATTAAAGACTAGGTATATTAATGTAAATTATGAAAGCGCTGCTCACTGGCAGTTTTACCAGTCCAAAAGAGCCCTAGAAAACCAGGTGGGACAGTCAGGTGTAGGGCGCCTGGATGACCCATAGCCAGAGACTGTTCCAGGTCACCCGATTACTTTCTTTTAACAGGGTATTATTAATTTAGCAAAGAGCATGCAAGGTTTGCAGCCGAAGTGGCCAGTTAATTGCGCACCCCCATATCCATCCTGTGAACGATCTACCAACCTGGAATCTACCTGAAGGACGTTCCGGGGATCAACGCCCCCACGGACTGGTCCACGACCAGACTTCCTGGTGGATCAGGGCCTGATCAACGAGGCTGTTACTGCTGGCCGCACGTGGTCCAACGTACAAACCACAGCCCGGTTAATCCGGCACCGACTTTAGGTATCTGTCGAGCTCCCTCTTGAAGACAACCAGGGGTCTACTGGTAATGCCACTTATGGCTGGTGGGAGGCTGCTGACACATTGCTTTTTCTCAGTGTACCAGTGGCGCCCCTACTTTTCACTGGGGGTACGTTACATCGCCTGCGAAGTCTTTTGCTTTCGTAGGGAGTGATTTCTGTGTGCAGATTAGAAACCAATCCCTCCAGAATCTTCCAGGTGTAGTGCAAGAACATATGGATACACTAAAGGCCTAGGAACTAGGCCCCAAAAGGTTTAACAGGAGTACATCTGGATTTATACCTACAGTGTTAGTTACCATTTTGTCCTAGGCACATGTCGATTTGACACTAGGCCTGTTGTATGTATGTGTGTGAGTGTGTGTGTGTGTGTGTAAGGAAACACTTCGAAATGTTTCCGCCCCGTCGGGAATAGAACCCGGGCCCTCCGTGCGTTAAGCGAGAGCTTTACCACTAGGCCACCGGGGCTGTGTGTGTGTGTGTGTGTGTGTTAGTTAGTTACCATTTTGTCCTAGGCACATGTCAATTAGACACTAGGCCTGTTGTATGTATGTGTGTGTGTGTGTGTAAGGAAACACTTCGAAATGTTTCTGCCCCACCGGGAATTGAACCCGGCCCCTCCATGCGTGAAGCGAGAGCTTTACCCACTAGGCCACCGGTGTGTGTGTGTTGCAAGCAAATTTCCCCTCAAGGAAGGTTCCTTGATGCTGGTGAGGGGCTCTTGATCTAGGGAATTGGATATGTGCTCCGGTTCCTTGAATTAAACCTGAATGCCTTCCACATCTTCCCACAAGCACTGTATAATCCTATGGGTTTAGTGCTTCCCCCTTGATTATATTATTGCAAGCAAATTCATTTACGATGCCTTCACATAACATGTTATATCAATAAGTGAACAATTAAGAACAGTGTTCAAGATAGTGACCATAGGGTTGACAACATGCCATTTAATTTGATTATTTGCGGGCGCGCCCCCCAAACTGCCATTAGTACTTTTAGCCAAGCCTAAGCCTAGTTACTGCATCAGTCAGTGTATTCAAGTTGCTCCATAAACTTATCTACGTTCATGTTATAGTGAGCAATATATTAACTCAAGCTTTTAATTACATGTTTCATCATTTACGCACTACTCGCCCACTCGCTCATTACACACACATGTTGACCAACTCTACATAGCGCTTAACTTTATCGCAATAAAAGTCTTTTCTGTAACGTGTCTTCATTTAGTTTCTTCAAACTTAGGATGGTAAGTAAAGGCACTAAGGGCAGGAAAAAATAATAGTTTTAAGAGTACACAAGATTGGGCACCGAAGTCGCAGAGGTTCAACCTGTCTACAGGAGTTAAGGTGCGGGGCCAGGAGCTAGTCAGGCTGCCCATCAGGTTCATCAAGAGGGTAGAGGAAGTGATGTAATAACACCAAGTCAGTGTTGGCGGCTTGTTAATGTCATATCACGATAATGCGGCAAGTGTCGGCCACCACCCCCACCACTGCCCCTCTCCTCCCCCACCAAGAGCAGCCACGGATGACATTTCACCACGTATGTAAGAAACCCATCTTGCGTGACTGACAGGAAAACAGTCAATAATAAAACTGCAACACTCCTTTTCCTCTTGTCAGCACACCCACTAAGTCACTACCCCCACACTGTGATCCCCCCCGTTTCCCCAGACCCTCACCACACCCACTAAGTCACTACCCCCACTGTGATCCCCGTTTCCCCAGACCATCACCACACCCACTAAGTCACTACCCCCACACTGTGATCCCCCGTTTCCCCAGACCATCACCACACCCACTAAGTCACTACCCCCACTGTGATCCCCCTTTTCCCCAGACCATCACCACACCCACTAAGTCACTACCCCCCACTGTGATCCCCCTGTTTCCCCAGACCATCACCACACCCACTAAGTCACTACCCCACACTGTGATCCCCCTCTTTCCCCAGACCATCACCACACCCACTAAGTCACTACCCCACACTGTGATCCCCCTCTTTCCCCAGACCATCACCACACCCACTAAGTCACTACCCCCACACTGTGATCCCCCTCTTTCCCCAGACCATCACCACACCCACTAAGTCACTACCCCCACACTGTGATCCCCCTCTTTCCCCAGACCATCACCACACCCACTAAGTCACTACCCCACACTGTGATCCCCCTCTTTCCCCAGACCATCACCACACCCACTAAGTCACTACCCCACACTGTGATCCCTCTTTCCCCAGACCATCACCACACCCACTAAGTCACTACCCCCACACTGTGATCCCCTCTTCCCAGACCATCACCACACCCACTAAGTCACTACCCCACACTGTGTCCCCTCTTTCCCCAGACCATCACCACACCCACTAAGTCACTACCCCCACACTGTGATCCCCCTCTTTCCCCAGACCATCACCACACCCACTAAGTCACTACCCCCACACAGCCTGAAGTGAATTTTAAACTTTCATGTTACGGTTATTATTTAAGTACTTCCTCTGCATAAAATCGCATATAACTGTTGTGGATATTTTTGACACTAGTATGGTAACTTTTGTTTTACAATAGAATCAAAGCACAAAAATTCACATTCTCCCTATCAACTTGATACTATCATCAATATCAAATTACATTCCGCAATCCATTGCCATAATTTGTTCAGTATCATAAGCCAGAAGTGTCAGCAAATTTAGACGAAAGAATGTCACCACAATTTATGCCTAAACAGTAAGAGTTCTTAGGCAAGCACCCTTTGGGATAAGGATATTAAAGAAATACTTATCAATATTCATTCAACAGTCGTCTTGCTGGAAGAATGCACGGGTGTAGGTTAAGCTTGTGAGAAATAAAACTATAAAGATCACCCCTCCCCCACTCAACGACTGTACTCCTTAAACCAACAATTAGGAGCCGTGGAGAATATTCCCGGAAGTACTCTAAGGTAACCCAAGCAAGTGACATGTGGCAAGCGTAGCTCCACAAGAAAAATGTAATGCCAAGCATTCAACAAATTAAAAACCGGTCCTGGTCGAGGATTAAGTACAAGGGGTTGATGCCTCAACCAGTAACACTAGCTGCTGCTGCTGCTGCTTCACCTTCCTATGCACTTCCACTCAGTCGTACAACCACTAAGACCCTCGTATTGTGGCATTACGTAATTACCTGCGTAACGTTTCCACAAAGATACCCAAGTGTTGGACAAGTGTAATTCATTAACCTGCGTGGGCCACAATACACGCGCCTCAGCTGCCAGCCTAAAACTTTTTGATATCACCTAAGGCCTGCTGACCACATTAGTCCGGTAAATATTTACACAAAAAAATCATGGCAATCTAGACACTATTAACTTGACTCACGAAATCATAATGACACGATTGCAAACAAACCATACCACGGGTGGGGTTCGAACCGCACCCGCGGTATGGTTTGTTAGACTATTAAAAGGTATATGGGAGACTAACAGAAAAGACGTGGCACAAAACTGTTTCGCTAACTGAAGCTTTTTTAAGCTCTACAGAGCTTGAATGTGGCAATAAAAGCTTGTTGTGCAAGGTGTCACACGATCCTCCTCCTGTCACTACTGCCACAGTATACACTACTGCCACAGTATAAACTAACCAAACACTTAGTTACACACATTACCGCTCAATTATATCATCTTTATTTACTACAAGTACATGTACAAGGTATACAGGGCTAGCTGACAGCAATGACTATAGAAAGCTCTTGTTATGAGAGCATTTCGGGCAAATTAAGTCAGTTTTGTCCCAGGATGCGACCCACACCAGTCGACTAACTCTCAGGTGTAAAGAAACGAGCCCAATGTTTCTACCCTCGCTGTGAATCGAACCCAGAACCTCACCGTGTGAAGAGCTTGAGCCACCAGGCCACGGGGCACCGTAAAGATCTACCACTTAACATTACTCCTGAGGAGAAAAGTCTGGAAGTGCTAAATATTCTAATTACCAGCAGGGAGGTATAATAAGAAGTACATTAATGAAGTATCCAAGACCTCTCACTTTCACAAGACCTCACACACTTTCACAATGGAGAGAGAAGTGAGGAGAACAAGACTGCGCAGGGCTCAGTCTTGACCTTGAGTGGAAGCTTAACACTTGTACCCAAGGACCCTCACCCCTTGTCCCTCCCCATCACATCACACCTTTGATATACCTTTGAAG